>PVIU01030516.1:0-16003 GCA_004026605.1 Ondatra zibethicus | reverse complement strand
TGACCTGTCCATTGGTGAGAGAGGAGTGTTGAAATCTCCTACTATTAGAGTGTGGGGTTTGATGTGTGCTTTGAGTTCTAGTAATGTTTCCTTTACATATGTGGATGCTTTTATATTAGGAGCATATATATTCAGGATTGAGACTTCATCCTGATGGATTATTCCATTTAAGAGTATAAAATGTCCATCTCCATCTCTTCTGATTGATTTTAGTTTGAAGTCAATTTTGTTCGATATTAGTATAGACACACCCGCTTGTTTCTTAGGGCTGTTTGATTGAAAAACCTTTTTCCAACCCTTTACTCTGAGATCATGTCTGTCTTTGTGGTTGAGGTGTGTTTCTTGTAAACAACAGAATGCTGGATCCTGTTTTCGTATCCATTCTCTTAACCTGTGCCTTTTTATAGGTGAATTGAGTCCATTGATATTAAGTGATATTAAATGACCAGAGGTTATTAACTGCGGTTATTTTTTTAGGATTGTAGAGTTTGTGTGTTTCCCTTCTTTGAGTTGTGCTTGTGGAGGGCTGTTAGCTGTCTGTGTTATTATCGGTGTTGCTTGCTTCCTTTGTGAACCAATGAATTATTACTGGGGTTAGTTAGAGAAGTACGGATGACTCAAATGCAATTGCAAATTTGAACACCTTGAAGGCAACTCAATAGGTCTGAAAAATCTCCTCTAGACAGTTTGGGTAGTCAGATCTTCTCTTCCAGCAATTGTTTTCTACTTTCACAACCATAATGATGTGAATTTTGCAAGGTTCAGTATTCTAGATGTGTGAAGTTTGCCTGCCTCCTGACCCTCATGCTATATACTCCTGGAGGAAGTGCTTCCATTCAGAAAAAATTATCACATGACACCAGGGGATGACCACTGAAAAAATGCATTGTTACCAAAGAGGAAAAGAATAAATGAAGGTATATTTTTCCTGTTAATGGCAATGGATTGCACAAGTCAGGAGGTCAATGTCACCAAGTTTTTAATCCATCTTCACTGCTGCTTGCTTTGGTTCTAGATGTACCTTGTGACCCAATTCTGGTTTACTTGAAGTGTTCCTGAGGTGATTTAAAGTGCCACTTACTCAGTTTAAGTAGTCATTGTTTTTGGCATTCCCAACTGTCAAGATAAACTAATGTTTCTTTATTAGTTTAAATCTTAACAAATCAGCTTCATAAAGTAGTCTATAGCTACTAAAATTGGCTAGGATTGAATAGAAATCACACAAATAGTGCCTTTCTGCAAGGTGAAATGTTATTGGCTCCAGGAGATAACCTTACCATCATGTATGTCAAAGAAAAACTTATGTAATGCTATTTGTTAAGAAACAGAAAGGAAGAGTATTCTAGTCCCTAGGTCAGACCTTGATTTCATAATAGTGGAATAATGTGGGAGAAAAACCAAGTTGCCCTCAGAATGCAGCCTGGGAAAATGAGGACTCACAGACAAGGATTAGGCTGCAGTGATTAGATAAAAAAATGATTATGAGAATCAGCAAGTGAAAGGCTGTTTCTGGTTTAAACTGATTAAAAAGATTCCTAATGAAGACAATGAAGGGAGACCTGGAGGATTGTGGAGGATGGACAATGTAAAACAGATGCAGACAGTGATCATCTATCAAGGGAGTGAGATTCTTGATTAACTAACACTTTGACAATGACAGGAACAAAATAGTCTGTAAGAGAAAGCCACCAGTGTGTGTGTGTGTGTGTGTGTATGTGTGTGTGTATGTGTGTGTGTGTGTAGAAACTAAAATATATATATACAGATACATATATAGCTGTAAGTATATGTTATAATTCAATTCAATTCTGGCACTATGTACCTGAAATTAGAGTCACATCCCACAGAATAAGGACTTTGTTCCATAAATTTCCTCCGCTCTTCTGCCAGATCCAAGTGGTAGACTGAAATCTGTGTTGTAGATGTCTTTCTTCTATGATTTAATTAAAATGAAAGAGTCTGAGGACAGAGAAACCCACTTATGTTCAGTGGTTTATTGTAAATGTAATAAGGCTGAGGTTAGTTTGCGGCAATGTGACAGAAAATGGAATAGAGCAGGGAGTAACCTAGTTGTTTTTCAGAGGGCATTGTCCTTCAGAAGCCTGAGTCCTCAGCAAGGGTGGAGGGTAAATTGTTGGCTGTTCATGATCAGGAAGCTGCAGTCCCACTTCCCTACATGGAGGTTGGAAGTTGAGGATGAAAATTCCAATCCTCTAATCAAATATTTGGTTCCCTAGCAACTAGCTGTCATCACAGAGCTCTCCAGAAGCCCAGAGTGATCTCATTAGAAGAAAAGATAAGGGAGACCAAACTCTGAGTCAGACAAGCAAATCACAAACCTCTTAGAATTTCTGTGTCTACAAACTGCGGCAGAAGCCAAGCCTGAGATCCACCTGCAGAAGGCGAATGGCAGTCTCGTGAAAACCGCAAACACACCCACAAGCCCTTCTGCTGGATCAGCAGGTCCCCCACCAACTTCTGCAGGCTAAAGATAGCTTTCCCTACTCTGCTGCTGGAAGGTCCCTAACCACTATCACCTTCCACCCATCAGCCCCCATACTAATCTTTCCTCCACCAATCAAAACCAGATGAGTCCCTCCTCTTTGGAATTCCCCTAACTCCACTTAAAATGATCTTGTGACCTTTTTTAGGAGTCCCCCCTTTGCCACCCCAACATTGGAATTAATAAAATGCACTTGTTATTGCATATGTGGTTGTTGGTCTTCTTTAGGGGCTTTTTCTAGTACTCTTAACATTTTCAGTTATTTTGCAAATGAACCACATTTTCCCCTCCCTTCTCTCCTCCCATTCCTTCTTCCCACCTCCCATCTACCCTCCCAACCACTCTTTCCTTGTCTCCATTCAGAAAGTCTCTAGCCTCCCAAGGAAGTCAACAAAGCAAGGAGTATCAAGTTGAGGCAGGGCACCAAGCACCTCCCCGTGAGTGGAGGCTTCCTTGCCTAGAGGAGACACTTTTCTTCGTGTCCAGTCTTGGAAAATGATTTAAGAAAAGGAGTCCACATTTTCATGGGGTAGGGGTTGAAGGGATTTTCCTGAGAGAATGGATGGAAGTTTCTTGCTCTTGGAGAAATTCTTATTATCCCAAGGAAGTTACGCATGCAGACTTGCTCTGACAGCTCTCCAGAGTGTTTCCAAGTCCTGAGACAATAGGAACCATTAGCATACTAATAGGTAAAGAAAGGCTATTCCTAGGAAGCTAGAGCTGCAGGGAAGAAGGGTTAGTTTTCTAGGGAATGATGGTGTCTGATGAGCATTGATAGAGTCTAGTTTGAAGTTTGAAGTAGTTGCAGAAAGGAACACATCATCCCATGCTCCCTGCCCAGGATAGATTGAAAGGCTGAGACAAGGGGGGAGCTCCCTGGCATGGGGGACCAAATAACTACCTACAGTGCCCATTGCTATACCAGAAAAATAGGCCAGGTGACTTTACAGATCTGGGCATAACAGTTTTCTTTATAATTTTTAGTTTGCTTTGTTAGAAATGTTTGGAATGCTGCCTAAAGGTTATAATGACTTATATTAAGAAAGGCATCTTTGAAAATCTCACTATTTAAACTCATGTTTATTTCTTGCTTATGGAAAAAGATGTATGGTAGACAGACTACTTTTCTTATGATCATTTACTCACAATCCTGAAAATTATAACCCTGCACACCCCAAATTCTAAAAGTTCAAAAATCTCTGAAGATCAGATCATTAAAAATAACAATTTCAAAACTTAAAAAACTTGAATTTGAAAGTTCTGAAAACAGAAATTCCTCCAAACCATAATACCCATAGGAGAAAAAAGACTATGGAAAAGTCAATTGAAGAACCATCCTGTTTAACCAACCTTAGACTTAAAAGCCATCTTACAGTAAAAACAAACAAGCTCATTTCTGTTTATAATTATACCTCTCTTTCTCAAGGATTTGGCAATGACCTACCTGTAACCTTAACTACAAATGGTTTTGTACTGCCTATTCCAGGAATGACAATTAATCATGTCTTTATTTCAAAAAAATTGTTTATAACCATCTTGCAACTCTACCTTTTGAAGAACCAAAGTTCCTCCATTTTAGTTCTCCGCCTCCATCTGTGTTGTGTGTAAGCTATTTCCTCCGAAATGGCTAGGGACAAAGTAACAAGGTAGCCATCTAGAAAGTATAGACAGTCACAGAATGTCCCCACCCAAAGGTCATCTGATAAGAAAATTTTACAAGCAACAGGAGGAATTTTATCAAAAATAAAATTCTTAAAAAGTCCCTAGATACGAGCCAATCAAGATTGAACCCACCACCCCACACTCTGCTAATGTAGCTTTTCTGGTTTTTGCCTTTAAATAATGGCCTCTAGAAGGGTGGGGTATCCTTCTCATTGCCATGCTGACAAGAGGTCCCTGTTGGCCTGTAATGTGCACAAAATAAACCTTTTTTTTTTTGCATTTCAGTGAGTCAGTCTCCCTGGTGATATTTTGGGGTTCCCATGGACTGCGCATAGGATGTAGGGGATTGTCTGGGATCCCCAGAGACACCCACTGTGACCCCCAACCCCAAAGATTATTTTGATCTACCGTAATAAGTCTGTGTTCGAAGTCTTGTCTGTCTGTCTTCCGTTTCACTAGGCACAGAGCTCAGAATCTGAACCTGAGTCTGAACTGGTCAGTTTGCCCTGGCAGATGCATTAGAGGGCTGGCCTGGAGAGATCGGGAGATGCATTAGAGGGCTGGCCTGGAGAGATCGGGAGATGCATTAGAGGGCTGGCCTGCAGAGATCGGGAGATGCATTAGAGGGCTGGCCTGCAGAGATCGGGAGATGTCCCCTTCCCTCATGTGGACAGACTAGCCTAGGCCCACTTTCATGTCATATGTTTGCATTAAGATTCATAACAATGACAAAACTGCAATTTTAAAATAACAATGAGAAAAAATGTGTAATGGGATGTCATCACAACATGGGAAACTACATTAAAAGGTCAAAGCATTAAAAAGTTGAGAATCAGAGTCTTAAAAAAAAAATCTATTTCCTTGCTCAAGGTCTATTTGGGCTTAAAAACGTATGTTTAGCCTCTTTGTCTTTGCTAACTTTGTTAGGTTTAAGCAATTTGGATAAACTGAGTCATAATTTTATTGTATTGATACTAAGGAAAAATTCAATTGAAAAATTATTCTTTTTCTAAGGTTTTAAGAGATAAAAATACAAAGTCCTTTTCCTAAAGTCAGGCATAAAGATAAAGCTCCCATTCTCTCAGGTTGCCTGGAGAAAGTTCTTGCTCCCCCAAAAGGATTGTCACCCTCCTTATCTCTGCAAAAGGGATCTTGTGGTTCTTCCATAACAGTTAGCTGTAGTGCCTTAGAACTTCTTAAGGGTAATGCTAGCCCATAGGCTTCCTCCTTTTCCCATTTTGCCCTGGGACTTTTTCCTTGCCTTCACAGGAGACAGCATTAACAGCTGGATACAAACTTATTCTGTTTTTATCCTTGGAATAACTCTTTATTAGCTTCAATTTAAAATCATATTTTTAAGGCTAAACCTGACAGAATGTAAAGTGCTAGTCTTATGAAAGCTGCTAACTTATTATAGACTGTTAGGAAATACAAGTTAGTCATCTTCAAAGTACTGATATAATTAATTCCTGGGGAAAGCCTTATTTAGGTTCTTGTATATGTTTTTAAAATCAAACTTGAAATGAGTGACTAAAAACAAAGTTTGTCCAATCAGATATACCGAGGCAGCACTCATACTTCAGAGATCTGCAGAATATGACATTTAAAATAATGATTAGAAATTTATATTAGACAGAGACTCCGAGATCCTAGCAGTAGCCCAAGGTCTCCAAAGATGATTATGGGATACCATGATGTCTCAACCTGGATTATGACAATGCTGACCACTGGTTGAGATGCCTCAGTGCAATACCTACTGCCAGGACCTGGTCCAGACAGTGGACTAATAACAGGACATTGGAGAATTGATTGCACCACTTTTGCCTCGACAAAATAAGGTCAGTCTTTTCCATGTTCCTCTTCCATGTGGTGGGAATCACCTTATGGGCTGGGCTAAGTCTGCTGTTCTGAATACTTCTGCCTCCAATGCTATGGAGTCCTGGGTATGGCTAACTATATATGGATTCTAGTCCCTGCCATTTTTAATAGATTTGAAAGCTGCTTGGTCTGTACTCAGGTGTAATTTATTATTCCTTCTGTGATTTCTGATAGTATTGAAGGCTAGGTCAACTATAATTTTGTCAGTTTAGCAGCAACAGGTATCCATATCCTTCCACAAAGCTATAGCCAGCTTTTTAGCTCAATTTATAGCTATAAAAATCAAGCCTTGCTTTTTCTAAAGGTACTAGGTCTCTTGATTAAAAAATGTTTTAAGATATATAAATGTCTGAGGATATAAAAGCTCATAAGCTTTGAGTGTTTAAAATATGACTTAAAATGTAAATTCAAGTTAAGATATGGAAAAAGTTTCTGTTTTCTTTCCCCTTCTATAGTATAGTTCTGATAAGCTGATAGAGCCAAGACTACTTAATATTTGGGTCACAAGTTCCAGATTTTAGATTCATTCTGGTTGCCATTTAAATATGAACTCAAAGGAGCTTCTTATCAGGCCAAAGACATTTCTGCTAATCCATACCTGGCCCTCTGGACAGCAGAAAAATATACATGCTTCTAACAAAAATCAATGTTTTTTGCTAGGTCTCAAAGGTATGAATCTATGTCTGCTCATTACAGATACCTGTTGTTATGGTTCAAGTCAAACAGTGCTGTTCCCCCAGTGGCTGCAGTGGGCAGTGTGTCCCAAGACCACGACCGGACATGAAGGCCACTGGTTCTAGGCAGGGAGCCTTGAAATGGCCTGTGGGCCACGAGGGGCAGTGAATCCCAGGCAAGGACCTGTGTGGTGGGTGAGAGACCAAGATGGATAGGCATGCCATGCAGAGTGAGGTTGGATATTTATTTACTAAGTTATGGAAGGGAAAAGGGAGAAGGGAAGAAGAGGAAAGAGCAGAGAGGCAGAGAGAGAGAGAGAGAGAGAGAGAGAGAGAGAAATAGAGAGAAGGGGGAAGGGGAGAAGTTGGGAGAGGAGAGAGACATAAGCTGCCTCTTTGGGAGAGAGACAGAAAGGGAAAGAGCGCAGGTGAACAGGGGAGGGAGTTGGTGGGGCTTGTCTTTAAGGGACAGGACAGGCTTGCTATCTGCTTTTATCTATGACATAAATTCCAATATGGGCCTAAAAGTTTCAAATGTATTATTTTTTAAGTACATAAAATTTAAGTTCTGTTCCTAGTTTATACTTATCTCAGTAAAGTTCCACTTGACTGGCAGATACATCTAAGCACCAGTTGCTCACTACAACCTGCTCCAAATGACTGTGAGCCCTGAACTTGCTGAAAGCTGATGTCAACTAGTCCAGCTGATGTGAACGTTACTTGTCATTTTAACAGAGTCGCAAACCAGATACTTCTGATGAGTGCCCCATTGCCTGAATTCCCTCCTTACCCATGTCTAAACTTTCAGCCTTCTTCGGCCCTAATGACAACACTTCAATGTCAGCTTAAAGTAGTTTCAAGGAAGGAACACATCTTCCCATGCTCCCTGCCCAGAATTGGCTGAAATGCTGAGACAAGGGGCAACTGCCTGGCTCTGGGGACAAAATGACCACCTATAGTGCCTGTTGATATACCAGATCAGGGGATATTGTGTACTAGTCAGGCTTGTTCTGAGAATAAGTTTTCACACTGTTCAGGAGTTCTTAGACCTCATACTGAAAGGATGGAGTCAACCCTCATGGCTATGTAGACATAAGAGAGAGCATATGACAGCCGTCACCCTTAGCCTACTTTTAGGTACTATCCTGGGGGATTAGGTATGGGAATCTCAGCACTAGTAACCCAGAATCAATATTACTCCAGCCTACCTGTTGCTATGTAGTGGATATAGAGCACATAGGAAAAAATCCATCTCTCACCTAGAGGAGTCCTTTTCCTCCCTGGTGGAGATAGACTTTTAGAGCAGGAGGAAATTAGATATTCTCTTCTTACAGCAAGGTGGGCTCTGTGAAGCACTAGGGAAAGTAGGTTGTTTCTTCACTGATCATTTGGGAATAGTCAAAGGCAGCATGGCTAAAGTTAGAGGACTGGCAAAGTAGAATAGAGAATGCAAGGCCAGACAGGGTTGATTTGAAACCTGGTTTATTGATTTTTGGGCCTTGTATTCTTAACCTACTAATAAAATTCATGAAGGACAGATTGGGTACAATACATTATGGTCAACAGATGACAAATCAGGACTGAACATACTTATGAGCTAACTGTTAGGAACCCATGATTGTATTCACTGTAGTCACTAGAACAGGGGGAAATGAAGAACCAAAGTTCCTCCATTTTTTTTCCTCCACCTCCATCTTGTGTCTTGTGTAAGCTATTTTCCATTAAACATAACATTCTTCAGAAATGGCTAGGGACAAAAGTAACAAGGTAGCCATCTGGAAAGTAGAGACAACCACAGAATGTCCCCATGCAAAAGTCAGCCGATAAGAAAACTTGACAAGCAACAGGCTAGGTTCAAAAATAAAATTTCTGAAAAGTCCCTAGATACAAGCCAATCAGGACTGAACCCATCACCCCACACTCTGCTAATGTAGCTTTTCTGGTTTTTGCCTTTAAATAATGCCCTCTAGCAGGGCAGGGTACCTCTTCTTGCTATGCTGACAAGGTCCCTGCTGACTTGTAATGTGTGTACAATAAACCTTGCTTTTGCATTTCAGTGTGTTGGTCTCCCTGATGGTCTTTTGGGGTCCCCACAGACTGGGCATAGCACTTTATTTCAAAAGGTTATACCTCTGACTACCTTGTTATAAGTACCTGTTGTTACTATTTTCTTGTTCTGCCTACCTTGCATCCATTTATTTGTTTCAGGAGGTTGTTATGATTAACTTGCAGGTTTATGTTCTTCTCCTGTAACTTTACCTATTTTGTGCTTCAAATCTCCCATTAAAAAACCTCTACTGCTGGGGCTTCTGAGGAGCAGGAGTACTTCAGCAGATCCAGGGCAAGGAATGCTGCAAAAATTATACCAAGCAACAGATCTCACACAAGAGATTTATTGAGGGGATAAAGGCTGCCTCAGAGGGAGGATAAGAGACACACACAGAGAGAGACAGAGATAGCAGGGAGACAGAGCAGACTGTGATGGCAAGGATGTACATGTGTCACATTTGGTGGCTGGTGATGAGATGATTGCTGGTGCTGAGTCAGTGAAGGCAGGCTTGGGGCAGACTTGCTTCTGGAATATGGGCAATTCCTAGCATTCCTCCAATTTTTTATTATAAAACGTGAGGAAATGAAAGGATTGATGATGAAGCAGGAATTGGGACATCATGCTCCTTGAACTGCTTCTGGTTACTTGGGGGTGTTGATATCTTAAGAGACCTACGAAAAGGAATGCTGGCCAAGTACTAGAAGACCAGGCTTTTTCACTCACTGTTCAGGCTTTGCAAGACCTTCTGGGGCTAGGGATTCAAGCTGTCCAAGACAGATTTTGAGGTAATACCTGGAGCTGACAGGTTGCTAGAACAGATATGTATCTGTGGTAGAAGGTAAAGTTGAGGCATTTAGGGGGGAACAATTTTCTTAGTTGGGCATTTGAAACTTTTAGGTCCATGGTCTGGTAGTTGGGGAAGGGAAGTCCCAAGACCAGGGAAAGGTAGAATGGAGATCCCATCCTCAAGAGTAAGTGGAATAGGCAGGTGAGGAAACAGGCTGTTGATTGATTAAGAGTCCATTTGACCCATAAGAGGTGGAGTCAAGTTGATTCCTGAAACTTTCAAGAATTCTTTTAAGTTTAAAAAAGTAGGTAAGTTTTTGGTATGTTAGCATTGTTTAGCTGGAACTTCCAGCTTGCTCCTGTGAAAGCCCCCATCTTTCTCTCTCTTCCTGAACCCCTCCATCTCAGAGAATCTCCAATTGAGACCATCCAAAAGTCCAGTTCCACATTCTTGGTGTCTGGCAGCTCCTCCCCTGAATTTTCCAGTGGCCCAAGACCCTACCTAAAAGCATATCATACTTGGCACAAAGTCAGCTTCTGATGTTGTATGGGCCTACAGAGTATTTTAAGTGTCCTTCTTTAGGGCAGCCATGTGATTTTCTCCTGGCCTTTTCCCTGCCTCACTCTCTGAGGGCTGGGGGAGTCATCTAGGGGTTGATTTACTCAGAATAGACCTGGTCTTTAACTTTTTGTAATTCAGCTTTATCTGCATCGGTGGAGCAACCTATTATCATGACACAGAAAATATATTAAGCATTATCATTGTTTGCAATCTTTACTGAAATCTACATTGTAGAAAAGGCAGCAGACTCATATTTGAGTCAGAAACTTGGAGACCCCAAAATTATTCTGCATTAAAAACATGAACAATCTTTTTCCTATCCAGAAGACTGGGTATATATAAATTAGACAGAAATATTTTAGCATAATAAGAAATATTTTTAAGCCTATATTTAGAATACAATCAAAAGAAATTAAAAATATTTAGCTTGTAACTATGATAATAGTAGTCAGTGCTTACCAGAGCTATCAAGTCTATCAGAACTCTGTTCATTAATGTTAAAACTCTGAACTTTTGAGGTCTTAATAGCATAGAGTGGGAAAGAAATCTGAAACATTTTCACTTTTATATACCTTAAATCACTTTTTATACCTTTACAAATTTCATTTAAACACCTTAGAACCTTACTTGGCCCCTCTGAACTTAAGCCTTCTCATCCTCAGACATTCACAACTTGTATTTACATACCTTAAAACACTTTCTTAGACTCATATAGTGTAAGATTTCATATCTTCAGACCTTACATAAATGTTGTACCTTTTTCTATCCGATCATTTACCATGAGACATAGGTTGGTTACTGAGACTAGTCATTGTAAAGTCATTTTCTTTAAATAAAGAAATAGTAAAAAGTTATATTGAAACTTATTTTGTGACTTTATTTCTTTATAAGAGTATGATAGCAAGGTAAACTCTAAAGACCCAGAGGCAGGTCTAGGAGAGTGAGATCTGAAGCCTGGTTTTCACTCATGAAAATATAGAGACGGCAGCTGAAGGCTGATTTCTGCTGTTAATCTGGAAAAGCTATCATCATTAACCTAGTTGTCAATGCTATCAGACATCTGAGAAGGAGAAATTTCACCAGAGTTAAACAGGAAGTACAGGCAAAGCAGCCAGCAAATCTACTAAAAATGATAAAAACTTACTGGCTACCTAGATAATCACCCTAGGTTCCTCTGTGGTGATCGAGGGCAGAGCTCCCAGCACAGCATCTGTCTTTGGCTTCTAAGACAGACTTTCTGTGAAGTGGGACCTTAGAGTGCTGGGCTGTCTTGTCTGGTTAAAGTGGCAGAATCACCTCTCCAGTGTCTGATTTTACCACAGTTTAGACAGAGGCCTGATAGCAGG
Source organism: Ondatra zibethicus (assembly GCA_004026605.1). Lineage (NCBI taxonomy): Eukaryota > Metazoa > Chordata > Mammalia > Rodentia > Cricetidae > Ondatra > Ondatra zibethicus. The sequence goes on along the minus strand of PVIU01030516.1, from coordinate 4,542 downwards.
TGTGCTGAAGGGCAGTCTTTCACCCAGTGGCCAGCTTTGCCACATTTAAAGCAAGTACCAGGAAGAGTTCATTTGTGCCTCATCATCTTTGAAGGAGATATGAGGTGTGCTGTTAGGAGCCATCACCTTTCTCTATCATGAAATGCTTTTTTAAAATAAAACATATTAAATGTCATATTTTGCAGATCACTGAAGAAGTTGAGGACTGTTAATCTATTAAATGCATCTGATTTAGTTACTTGCTTTAGGTTTAACTTTGAAAACATATACAGGACACTAAATAAAGCTTATTCTTGTAATTAGCTGCATTAATACTGGGCATGACTACACGTATAGCTCTGCATATGCTAAAGAATCTAATCATCTATAAAGTAACTGATAATTAACTTGACTGTTTTAATTATCCTCAACAGTTTACAAAAAGTCCACAACTTTTATAAGATTAAGGATTTACATTCCATCCCTGTTAGGTTAACCTTAAAAAAAACAATTTTGAATTGAAGCTTTTTTAGTATTAAAATAAAGCTTTTAATTGTACTGTGAACCTGAGTAGACCTTATTAATTTATAAATCTTATTTATTAAATATTCCTTATTTATATAGCACATTTTCTTACTTATCTAAATTTTTTAGCAATTTGATGTTTAAGAGTTATCATAAACAAAGTAGTTAGACAAACATCTTAAATCAGCTTTTTAAAATCTGAGTAGACCTTTATAATACTAAAATTTTATCATCAAATACAGTATATTCTAAACCAGATATTTACTATGTTATAGCAAATATAACTGTGGTAGTTTGAAAGAAAATGACCCCAAAGGGCGTGGCACTATTAGAAGATAAGGCCCTGTTGGAGGAAGTGCGTCATTGTGGGGCTGGGCTTTTGCTGTAGGAAGCCCTTCAGCCAGTATCCTTTAAGTTGCTTGTCCACTTGGTGTGGCTTCTTATACTATAAATGCCACTGTAAACTTGCTCTCACTCTCTCTCTTCCAGTTGCTGGATTTGGTTGTTGTTCCCCATTCAAGCAGAGGACTGTGATCTGTGGGTCTACTGCTAAATAGATAACCCTTGATTATGCTCAATTCTGAGCTAGTGTGGGATTTCTTTTTAGCATCCGTCTTCAGGCTTTGAGCTCTCTTTTGCTCAAACTTACCTCAGTGTGACTGTCAGTTAACTTCCTTTGTCTGCAAAATATAGCACTGTTAGTTCCAGCAATGTGTCTGCCTGTATATCACCATGATCTCCACCATGATATGATAATGGACTGAACCTCTAAAACTCTAAATAAATCACACCAATTAAATGTTGTACTTTATAAGAGCTGCAAGGGTCATGACGTTTATATACATAAATAAAAACCCAAACTAAGAAATAATTTAAAAGTTTTATTATTATACAAAAATCCATACCAACTCAACTTCTTTTGGAGACTTGTTGTTTTCTCAGTCTAAAAAGGAAATACAATGATATACAGAGATCTCTGAAGCTTGGGTGCCAGGAAGAGAGCCACAGCTCGGCCTCAGGAATCTATCCCTGGGTGAGGAGAGATCAACTACAAGCCATGAAGTACCAGGAGTCCTGGGCCCCAGGAGGACAGCTACAACTCTGCCACAGTACACATGCCTGTGGTGTTGGGCAGCCAGGCATCATCATGGTGAATGAGTATATAGTGGGGAAATGGGAGCGGGAGGAATAGGCAGAAAAGTTCATGTCCTAGAGAGAGAGTAGAGGACAGTGAGGAATTAGCTAATTTGGGTGACCTGCCTGCCACTTGGGGCCATGGTGATGTTTAGGCCTGGGCTGCTACCAAGGGCCCTGTCTGTATGTGGCCCTCCCATAAACCTCAATCTGTGTTGTTGTCTGTGGCTTCTGTCACGACCAAAGACAGTGAGGACAGGGCTGCAAAGTTGGTACTACCCCTCACCAACTGCAGCTCTTGAGACAGCGGGCCCTGTACCTTTCCTGGGCAACATAGTAGAACTGACCCAATTGTTGGGGGTGCAGGTGAGCTGGCTAGGAGGCATAAGAGTGGGAGAACTAGCCTCAGTCCCTCTGTTATGCTGTGGCATGGGGAAGGGGGAGAAGCCCCCTTTGCCCCTACCACCGACTGCAGTTGAAAAAGTAATCCTGGGGTGACAAGAGTAGGACAGCTGATCCTGCCCCTCACAGACTGCAGCACTCAAAAAAGGAGACCGTGCACCTTGCCTGTGCAAGACAGCAGGGATGACACTGTTGGCAAAGCACAGGTGAAGCAGCCTTGAAGCTGTGAGAGCAGGGGAACGCACCACAACCACCACGCACCATATGGTGGCATCAGTGAGAAAATGATGGCCCCCTTTGCTCCTTGCTTCCTGCAGTAGGAAAGAGATCTGGCCTTTGGGGCACAAGATCTGGTCCTGCACCTCACTAACTGCAGCACTTGGGAGAGCGGTCCTTGAACTGTACCTGAGAAACACATTAGAACTGACCCTGGTGTTGATGTGTGGATGTGTTGGTCCCAACAGCATAGAGGAAGGAGAACTGGTCCTGATCCATGCGGTCTGGTGCAGTGAGATAGCCAGGACAGTGCTGGAGAGCTCCCCCCTGGTGGTGACGATGAGGGAAAGCTGTCAGGTTTGCCAACCCAGTTACTACCCAGTCTCAGAACAAAGGATATGAGTTGGCCCACCTCAACATCTACTTCATCTGTGAACAGCTGGAGCACATGAAAGGACCAGACCTGAAGATCCAAAGCTGTAGGATCTTGGCATGACACAAGGCAGTAACAGAATGTACAAGAGGAGTTCCAGTAAGGACCCAGTACCAAGGGTATAGCAGAAGCCAGAGGCCTTGAACTAATCAATGACATTGCAATATACATTTGCAAGCAAAGATGTATATGGACTAATGGATATACTGTGTGACTCACTGGGTCACACTACAGCTTCCACATTGAGACTTTCTGTTGTTTTGTCTGTTTTTGCTTTATGTTTTTTTTTTAAATTATTTTGTTTTTGAAGAGAGGTTGGAAGGCAGAGGATAGATATGAAGGGATGGGAAAATAAATTGGATCAGGACACATAATGTGAAATCCATAAAGAATCAATTAAAAAGTTAAGAAAAAATAAGTTTTGCACTTGACATTCTATGCCATGTTGTCATCTGAAGATGGTCGTTAAGTTGGTAGTTAAAGATTACATAGCATGTAATATACATTGCTATATAAGATATAATGTACTTGCTATATAAGATACATGATATGTAATCTTTAACCTTAGTAAAGATGGCTGCCAGTTGTGTGGCTGAGAGTTGAATTCAAATTAACCCCTCCCCACACACACACACAGAGTTTGAAACAAACACACTTTGGAAATTCAATCTGACAATATTGGGGAGTTTGGCCCATGGGCATGGTCTTAGGGGGTATGTGACCCGAATACCCAAGTAAAAGGTGAGGGTCAGGTGGAGAATGCTCTATTGGATGTAGACAAACTGGCAGGTAGTCATAGAAACACACATGACCAGCAGCTTAGTTCTCATCCCCTTTTGAAATGAGTGGCAAAAGTATATCAGCTGGATCTGTAGTGGCAGCAGTTTTGTTCTATAGTGTGAATATACTTTATTGATTGGCACCTGTTAATGAATCTTTGATCACAGAGTTCTCTCCTTTTTTACACATGCATGCACACACACATCATAAACAAGAGTTGAGTCATATATATATATGGCTTAAAATTAAAAATCTATACATGGGTATATGCTGTGGGATAATCCTTTTGTACACTGTGAATATGTATTACTTTCCTTGGCTAATAAAGAATCTGCTTTGGACTACAGCAAGGGAAATAAATTCAGGTGGGAATGCCAATATATATATATAGTTGTAAATGGAGACAGAGCTTTTTTTTTGTCCCAGCTGCCCATTCCCAAATACAAAAGCTTATGTTAATTACGTATTATTTGGCCTATAGCTCAGGTTTATTACTAACTAGCTTCTACAACTTAAATTAACCCATTTCCATTAATCTATATTTTGCCATGTTGCTTTATGGCTTTACCTGTTCTCTAGCCCATCTTGCTTCCCTAGTGGCTGGCTAACATCTCTCTCACTACATCCTTCCTTCTCCATGTGGCATTCCCACCTGAATTTATTTCCCTTGCTGTAGTCCAAAGCAGATTCTTTATTAGCCAAGGAAAGTAATACATATTCACAGTGTACAAAAGGATTATCCCACAGCATATACCCATGTATAGATTTTTAATTTTAAGCCAGATTTTGGTACAGATTTTATAGACTTTATCTCATACCCTATGAATATTACAAATTCTGAGATAAGAGTTTATAGCAAAAACTTAAGAGACTTTTTATTTATTTATTTATTTTCCATACATTGTTTTGTTTTATTTTTTCCATTCAAGAACATAATTAAAGAAATAAATTTTTTTTCCTTTCTTCCCCTTCTCCCGGTCCCCTCCCACTACCCCCCCACCCCTCCTCCCTCCCCCTTCTTCCTTGAAAGAGGGCATGGTGCCCTGCCCTGTTGGAAGTCCAAGGCCCACCCC
>PVIU01030515.1:0-15986 GCA_004026605.1 Ondatra zibethicus | reverse complement strand
TTTTGGGAATGTAGTCTATATGGAGGCACACCTTCCTAGGCCGGGATGGAGGGGGGAGGGCCTTGGGCGTCCCACAGGGCAGGGTACCCTGCCCCCTCTTAAGGAAGCAGGGGGAGGGAGGAGGGTTAGTGGGGGAGCGGGAGGGAACTGGGAGAAGGGGAGGAAGTGTAAATTTTTTGAATGAAAAATAAAAGAATATTAAAAAATATATCTTTTTTGTCAATGCTTAGGTTGCTTCTCTAAACTTTTTCTTTACTTTACAAACAAAATAAAATGTTAGGGGCTGGAGACATGGCTCAGTAGTTAAGAGACCTGAGTTCAGTTTCCAGCATTCACAACAAGTGGCTCACAACACTCTATAATTCCAACTGAAGGGATCTGACGTCCTCCTCTGGTTCCCATGGACACCCACACTCACCTAAATATACCTGACCCACATACACAAATTTTTTTAATTAAAAAAACTTTAAAACTAAAATAATGGTTAACTGGACCAAAAACTTATATCTAGGCATGTCACAGGTCCTAGAAGAAAACTCAATACCAGTATTCAGCTTAAACTATACTGTAAATATTCACTACTATACCCAAAGATTAGTATCTCACAACCTTTATCAGAGAAGCTTTCTTCTGCTGTGGATGGTGAGTAATGCAAAGAGCTACAGCTAATGAAAGTGCAGGGAACAAGAGACTGTGGAGTGCTCAGCCCTATTTGGGACATCGATACCAAACTCTCCCTCCAAGGCTCTGGTCGCAGGAGATGGCAGAGAACAGTGTCACACAGACACGACAGCTGCTGCATCATAAACTCAGAGCACTGGGAAGCACTCACAAGGCCAAGCCAGGGAAACTCCAGCAAGGACCGGGGAAGGACACACAAACCCCACCTCTAGCAGGGGAGCTATTGGCAACTGATGGCTACGGGAGAGTCAGTTTACTTTCCCCTAATAGACTCGTGCATGCTCAGTGCAAGCATTCTGCTGGGAGCACAACTAGGTGTGTGGAGGTCAGAGGACAGCATGTGGGAGTCAGTTCTCTCCTGCCATCATGTTGGTTTTGGAGACTGAACCCCGTCACTAGGCTGAGCAGTATCTTTACCCACTGACCCATCCTACCAGTCCTGCATCTGATTTACACTGTCAAGTCTGTTCTTCATGGTGATTATAGAAATGCTACCAGCAGACCACGACAGAGTCCATATCCTTAAGCTTATTTTTTATTTGATGTGCTCTGATGGGTATGACATATAGGTTTTAACTATCATGGGAGATCACATTACTATGATTGGCTATATCATACTCCTTGTGTCCTCCTGCACCTCACAAGATAATTTTTACACCACTGCTCAGTGGATTCTGGCCTACACAACATGATGTTTGAAATTCTGTCCCTCTAGCAGGCAAGCTAACAGTGTGTTTTACTTTAGCTACTGAGAATGTTACTATACAGGCAGTGGCTTCTCTGACAGCCTGGTGCCTACCATATGGATCAGGGACTTGGTAAGTAGCTCAGAAAATCAGGCCCAAAATAATTAGCCATTAAGTTTTTATGACTTAGGTGAGATTACATGTAATCCCAACACTTGGGAGGCAAAGGCAAGAGGATTAGAAATTCAAAGACAGCTTCAGCTACACAGCAAGTTTCAGTCTAGCCAGGGCTTCATGAAACCCTGCTTCAAAAAGCAAAAGGGGCTTGAAATATGCCCCAGAGAAGAAAAGTATATAGTGATCTCCTAGAGGACCTGAGTTCAGTCTCAAGCACCCCATCAGGGGCTCACAACAGCCTGGCACTTCAGCTCCTGGGAATCTGACCCTCTCCTGTCTCCGGGGGCACCTGCACGCACGTGTACACCTTCCCATAAAGACACACATGCATGAACACACACACAACTAAAACATAAAAATAAGTATTTTAAGAATGAGATTTTCTTATTAAAATGGTATAGGAGGTCCTTCTGTTTGTGTGTTGCTTTCATTGGTTGAATAAGGAGACTGCCTTGGCCTTTTGACAGGGCAACCCTTAGGTGGGCAGAGTAGACAGAACAGAATGCTGGGAAGAAGGCAGTGTGGCAGATGCCATCTTTCTCCTGCTTGAGATGGACGCTGGTTAGGAATCTTTCCCGGTAAGCCACGACCTCGTGGTGACATACAGATTATTAGAAATGGGTTAAATGAATATGTAAGAGCCAAGAAGAGGTTAGAACTAATGGGTCAGGCAGTGTTTTAAATGAATACAGTTTCTGTGTAATTATTTCGGGGGTTAAACTAGCCGGACCCTGGGAACGTGGCCCGTGCCTCTTACTACATTAAAAAGAACATGTTCTCTATCTTACGATCTGTTCCCAATGTGCTCCTCCCACCCCACTTTTTCCTAATGTACATAACAAGCTTAGCCATGTGATTTTCTTTGGTCAATGGAATGATGAGTAGACATGTAATTGTTTTTCAGAACTTTTTTTTACTTAAAAATTTTGAATTTTATTTATTATTATTATGTGTATGTAAGTCCTCCCCTGGCATGTATGTGGAAATCAAATCAAGTATCAATTCAGGCCCATGTGGCAAGCACTTTGACCTACTGGGCCATCTTGCCAAGTGGAAACTTTAAACAGGTTCATTCATATTGCTTGGCTGTTCTTCTGTGGGCTTCTATCTTTCTGAGAATAGCACTGAGGTTTTTTTTGTTTTTTTTTTTTTAAAAGATTCATTTATTTTTATTTTATGTGGGCATGTGAGAGTGTGTGTGTGTGCCACATTCATGCATGCTGCCCAGAAAGGGTAGAAAAGGGCACTGGACCTCCTGGAATTGGAGTTAGAGACAGTTGTGAGCCACCATGTGAATGCCAGGAATTGAACCCTGGTCCTCTGGAAGAGCAGCAATACTCTTACTGCTGAGCCATCTCTTCAGTGACCAACACCCTCCCCCCATTTTAATCTTTTTTAATCAATATATTTTTATTTCTAAAAGAAAATAACTTAGAAACATAAAACTATCATGTCATTGCCATGTATTTAAAATAACAATCTCTTAATATCAAATACCTAACCCAACTGTGTCTTTCTTCCCTCCTTTTGAAATCCAATTTTAAATCCTTGCTTGCATCAGAATCCCACTGGTCACGTCGGCCCAGCTTCCAATGCAGTTAGGCCTGGGCTGCTCCCAGCCTTGGTCAGAGAAGCTGCTTCCTGCAGTGGGCAGCACTCAGTGGAGACACATACAAGGTGCTGAGAATAAGAGACTCAGCGCTCAGTCCTAAATAAAACATCAGTATTAATGCTCACCACACCAAGGAGCAAGGACATGGCAGAAGAGGAGGCAGGAAGAATGGAAAAGCCAGAGGACGGGGAGGAGAGCTGTGACCCCTGCACAGATTGTCTCAAGGCCCTCCTACCTTATACTGAGGTGCTAAGGAAGTGGGTTGTTGCTGAGGGAGGAGAATCACTCTTTACTGAGGATATGGTCCACGGTGGGTTTCCGTCCTCCAGTGGATAGTCTCACTAAACACTATCCATGAGCATACAGGCAGCATTCCTGATAACCTACCTGGACTTAGTAGGTTATCAAAATGAACAAACAAGCGTGAAGTTGGAAGAGAGAAGTTTAGGGGAATGAGAGGTGGAATGGGAGCTGCTGGGAGACTTTTCTTCTGTATTGCCAGCCTTTACTTGACCTTTTTGCTCATTTTCTCCTCAGATTCCTTTGTAAGAGTGGAATTTGACTCTACCCGTATTGAAGAAGTAAGCCTGCTCCTGCCCCTTCACCGTATCCAGAGCATGGTCAGTGTCTTAGCTCCAAGAGCTGAAGCACAGGCATGATAGCCTGTTGGTGGCCATGGTCCCCACTAGTGTTTCTGTCCTCTTCCGCTTTCAAGGTGGTGCTTCCACTGCTTTTTGGCATGACCATTCACTTAGTATCTGTATTTGTATCTCACCCACCACTCCTGTCTGTATGAAGTAAGCATAAATTCCTACACTAAATTTACTCCAAAAAGGGTGGATCTAGTGCTTTTCCTTTGCATTTCACTCACTGGATGAATTAATTACATGTCCCCTATCTATCATTAAACTGGATTCTTTTATTTATGTCACTAAAAAAGTAACATCAGTAAGTAGACATAATGTCTTTATGCATGTAAAAGTAAAAACTAACTTCTGAACCATTACCATTTATTTGAACACTATGTTTAAGTAAAAACAGGTCATGCTTCAAAACATGAATCCCTACAAAGAAATCTATTGTTGTATTCCTGATATTAGTGGAAAAATATCAACATTTCCAAAGTTATAAATGACAAAGCTGGCAGTAGCAGGGTGAGAGATTTATTTTAAAATATTGTGACACTGAGTTCTATGTTCTAAGAACACTATACCTGTGAGTAAAAGTTCACAGGTACCAAAAGCCTTTCCCCTTTACTGCACACAAATTAAACATCTATAGACACACATATGCTAATAGAGGTACCAGTCTGAATTTATGTCAATTAAATTCAGGGCTTAGTGTGCTCAGAAAATGAATTACTGACTTAGTTTAAAAGTTAAGAGGCCACTGGGAATACAGACACAGTTCAGGAGTATGGGGTTTACCTGGTGTACTCTGGGTTCAGTGCCCACAAGACTGTACTAGTGATGTTTTTTTTTCCTCCCCTCTTTTGACGACTTGACACAAGGTTATCTGGGAGTGGGCAACTTAACTGAGAAAATGCCTCTACCAGACTGGTCCACAGCAAGTCTGTGGGAGCACTTTCTTTATTAAAATGCCTGGTGAGAGCCCAGTGCACTGAGAGAGGCGCCAGTCCTGGGCAGGCAGTTCTGGGAGTTATAAAAAGGGTCACTGACCACGAGCCAATAAGCCATGTTCTTTTATGGTTTCTGCTTCAGTTCCTGCCTCCAGGTTCCCACCCTGACTTCCCTTCATGATGGACAGTGATGTGGATGCACAAGCCAAATAAACCCTTTTCTTCCCAAGTTTGGAGGGGTAGTCATGTTGCTTTTTTTTATTACTTTATTAATACTAGGAATCAAAATTTCCACTTCCTCCCCTCCACCTGCTTCCCTCTGCTCCTCCACTCACCCTCCTTCCCTCCCACTCCAGTCCTGTGGGAAGTCCAAGGCCCTCCCCACTCCATCCAGGCCTAGGAAGGTGTGCATCCAAATAAACTAGAATCCCAAAAAGCCAGTACATGCCATAGTGACAAATCCCAGTGCCATTATCATTGTCTTCTCAATCTGCCCCAATTATCAGCCACATTCAGATCCCATTCCAGCTGGCTTTGGTGAGCTCCCATTAGTTCAGGCACACTGTCTCAGTGGGTGGATCATCCCCTCGTGGTCCTGACTTCTTGGTCATATTCTCCCTCCTTCTACTCTTCAACTGGACCTTGGGAGCTCTGTCCAGTACTCCCATGTGGGACTCTGTCTGTATCTCCATCTGTCACCAGACGAAGGTTCTATGGTGATATTCAAGATAGTCATCAGTCTGACTACGGGACAAGGCCAGTTCAGGCACCCTCTCCTTCACTGCCCAGGGGCCTAGCTGGGGACATCCCTGTGGACATCTGGGACCCCCTCTGGAGTCAAGCCTCTTGCCAAACCTAGAGTACCTCCCTTAATTAAGATACAAAAAGGCAACCCACTGAATGGGAGATCTTCACCAACCCCACATCAGACAAAGGCCTGATCTCCAAAATATATAAATAACCCAATTAAAAAATGGGGTACTGAACTGAACAGAGAATTCTCAACAGAAGAATTTCAAATGGCCAAAAGATACTTAAGGACATGTTCAACTTCCTTAGCGATGAGGGAAATGCAAATCAAAACAACTTTGAGATACCATCTTACACCTATCAGAATGGCTAAAATCAAAAACACCAATGATAGCTTATGCTGGAGAGGATGTGGAGTAAGGGGAACACTCATCCATTGCTGGTGGGAATGCAAACTTGTGCAACCACTTTGGAAATCAGTGTGGTGGTTTCTCAGAAAATTAGGAATCAACCTACCTCAGGATCCAGCAATACCACTCTTGGGAATACACCCAGGAGATGCCCAATCATACTACAAAAGCATTTGTTCAACTATGTTCATAGCAGCATTATTTGTAATAGCCAGAACCTGGAAATAACCTAGATGCCCCTCAATGGAAGAATGGATAAAGAAAGTGTGGCACATCTACACATTAGAGTACTACTCAGCGGTAAAAAACAATGACATCTTGAATTTTGCATGCAAATGGATGGAAGTAGGAAACACTATCCTGAGATAACCCAGACCCAAAAATATGAATATGGTATGTACTCACTCATTAGTGGATTCTAACCATAAACAAAGAACATTGAGCCTATAGTTTGCTATCCTAGAGAACCTAAGTAATAAGGTGAACCCAAAGAAAAACATATATAGAGCCTCCTGGAAATTGGAAGCAGACAAGATCTCCAGGCAAAAGTTGGGAGTACGGGGGTGGGGGTAGGAAGGGGGGAGGGGAGAGGGGGAGAGAGAAGGGAGAAGGGGAGGGTTGGAGAGAGCTTGGGGGAGTAGGATGGTTGAGATGGAGGAAGGACAGATATGGGAGCAGGGAAGAAGATATCTTAATTAAGGGAGGCATTTTGTGGTTGGCAAGAGACTTGACTCTAGAGGGGGTCCCAGATGTCCACAGGGATGTCCCCAGCAAGGACCCTGGGCAGTGGAGGAAAGGGTGTCTGAACTGGCCTTGCCCCATAGTCAGACTGATGACTATCTTGAATATCACCATGTTGCTTTTAATAGAAAGCAAACTAAGAGAAAAATAACAAAATTTCCCCAAACCAAAAAAAAAAAAAAAACAAAAACAAAAAACCAAAGAACAAGTCATGAGTCTTCTGCCTCTAGTTCTGCTGTGTCTGCCTTGAGAACCGAGCGGGTCTTGTCTTAGTTCTTCTGGATAAACTGAGCTGGTCCTTAGTGTCCCTTCCTGTACAGCACTCCACTCTGCACAATTTCTTCCTGCTTACTCCCAATACTTTCTCTCACCTGGCACATGACATTTTCTATAACTTAGTTTCCTTAAGATTGAGATATAATTTACATCATAACTTTCAAGTAGATAGTTTATGGGGGGAAATTTAGTTTTTCCAATTACTGCATGTTATTAAGCAAACCCAGCTCATAGATATAAATGGTAAAAATCAGTGTCTAAAAATTCTGCCTGGTTTGTTCATAAAACAAAACTCGTATTTTATTTTTCCATGTATAACTTTCAAGCTTTCATGGTACAAACTGGTTAAGACTTTTTGACTTAACCACAAGAAAAGACCACAGGTGAGACCCTAGATTTTTATTTATTTATTTTATGTATACCCTAGTTTTTACTTCTTCAGAATGAATGGAAATGATAACTTTAGGTTTCATGAGAACTTTTTCTCTGTTTTGGATACAGTAGCTCTTCATGCACACTGGACTGGGACTCAAGAGCTGGGATAGTGGGTGTGTGCTACCTACCTAGTTTCTTCCTTCCCGTTCTTTTTCTTTCTTCTTTTTGAGACAAGGTCTCTCTGCATAATCCTGGAACTCTATATAGACCAGGCTAACCTCAAAGTCACAGAGATCTATTTGCTTCTTTGCCTTTGGAGTGCTGAGATTCCAGATGTGAGCAACCATGTCCAGCTCCTTTCTTCTGTTTCATATTCCCCCCAACTCTTCTCAGACCATACCAGAGAGCACCATCCTCTTCTCCAGAGAGCACCCTAGCACATACTGGGGTGGGGATGGGAGCAATGAGACAGACCCTATTCTAGGAAGAGTGAGGGAGAATTAGGTTGATACCTCCACCAGGATATTCTGTTCCTCCATTACTCAAATCACTTTGATGGAGAGAATGAGTGCAGACAGAGGCAGTAGGGAGGTGGGGGTGGGAGTAGTCAATATGTATTACACACATGTGTAAAACTGTGTGGGGCGAATTACTTGATAACACACACGCACGCGCGCGCGCACACACACACACACACACTCTCTCTCTCTCCGCTTTGACAAAGTAATTTGAGAAATCAATTGTTTTGAAAGATTCCACCTCAATGCAAGAACTAAAACTGTATTCCTGTAAAAGTCACAGGAATTGGGCTTAATGATATGTTCTAGCTTTCTTTGAACATGATCAGCTCTTAAGAGGCAGATGTTTCAGCTGTGCATCATATGTCCAGTTGCCTCACCTCTAATTCTTTGAGGTAGTTAACTGTTGTTTCTTGTCTCATTAATATGACTAAGTCATGGGGATGCTTCAAGTTCATTGGTGAATCCACCTACAAGAAAGCAATAAATAAGTAAATTAAACTCCCATTTCATTAATGTCTATTTAGGCTAATAAAGCTCCATTTAATGATTTCAACTGCTGTGCTATCACAATTCTAGTTTGTGCCAGTTGCTCAGTAAGTTTACAGAGCATATCAACAGTGATTGCATGTAGGTGGAGGTGATTGCATCTGGGTGGGAGAGGCTGCTCGGTGAGCTCAGCATGCAGAGCCCTAGGGTTCATTTTCAGCACCTTGAGTAAACTAAGGAAGAGAAGTACTTGGTAACAAATAATTGTAGGCAGAGACTGCTCTTTCGTTTCCGGCTGCCCAAACCCAAAATAATCACACAAAATCTATATTATTTGCAACACTGTTTTGCCAATAGCTTAAGCTCTTACATCTTAAATTAACCCATTTCTATTATTTTATATTTTACCACGAGGCTTGTGGTCTACTGGTAAAGTTCCGGGCATCTTTCTCCTCTGGTGACCACATCTCTCTAACTCTGCCTACTCTCTCTCCATCTCTGTTTGGATTTTCCACTTCGCTTTACTCTGTTAAGCCATTGGCAGAAAGCAGCTTCATTATTAATCAATAGCAACAAAACATATTCACAGCATACAGAGGGGAATCCCACATCAAATAATAAAATAATTTCCTTTAAATATTTTTCATACCTGTAATAGCAAACAAAACAAAACAAAACAAAAACCAGACTGCCTAGTTTTGACAGCACATTTCATATCTGAATAGATGTGGAAGTGATAAAAAAAGAAGATATCAAAAATACATTTTTGTAAGGCCATTTGGAGAAGTCATAAATCAAAGATGATATAAGATTTATTACTTAGTGTGGGTTCTCTGACCAACAGATCAAGCGACTATGTGGTTGCAGATGTAGGAAGATGAACCCCACATACTGGCAGTAGGCTTTGAGATTTGCTCTCACTTTCTCAGGGTTATCTACAACATACACCAACACGTTCCCCGTTACTACATGATCCTTCACTTAGCAAAACAAACCTCAGGAAACTGAGCTACTCTGAAACAGGGAGGCAAACCTATATACAAAGACGCTTTCAGCTGAACGGATATCAGATACCTAATCTTATCAATAAAGCAATAGAGAGGGACATTGTCCTATGGAATGGAACAAAAATAAAACGTAAAAGCTATAGTCTGCGGCCTGAGTACAAAAAGCTTTCATATGAAGCAAAGAATGTTTGTTTACTTGCAATCTGCCTGGACCTCAAGCAGCAGCTATTCAATGCAATGGAGTTTCCAGAAAACTATGAACCAAGATGGGCAGGAGGTGGGGGAACAGTCCTTCCGTCTCAAACACCCAAGTCCATTGTTTACCTGCTATTTGAAGGACTTGCAGGAATAATAAGACAGATGAGGACTTAACATTTCAGAGCTAGAGGATGAATAATCTTACATTTAGAAGTGCTGACACACACATGGCTGTACCAGACTTCTCCTCACATTCCATCGTGAGGGAAGTGTGCTGCATTTCCTTGGATGCAGTAAAGATGCAGTAAAGGGTCTAGTAAAGACGCAGAGACATCAGGATAAAATTATTAGCTGACAGAAAGGGTAGCTGACAGCTGGGTTTCTCTTTTTGAGGTGATAGCAAATGGCGTGGATCTTTGCCAGATAAAGGTTTAGCAAGGGAAGACTTATGACCTGACACATATTTTTATTGCAGTGATTTCAAGGTCTTAAATTCTCAAATGTTACGGCAATTATCTTGGTATATGGTGCCAAGCATAGATACCTCTCCTTTTGAGTACCTTTCCTCAGAAAATTATAAACGAGTGTCTGCTTAACAGTCTTGTAAATACCAGAGTATATACTCGCCCATGTGCTTAGAAAGTCTCTATAGGCCTGGTCCACTGACTGAACACTTGGAATTATACTCCTATGTTCTCTCTGTGCAGTGGGGAAAGGAATGATACAATGGCATAATCTAAAGCATTTAAAGACCTTCAGGATCAAAACCAAGAGGTATCAGAGAGAGGAGGTTTAATCATAATACTCATGAGCATGAGGCAAAATTATGAGTTTGAGGCCAGTCTGGGCTACAGTTTACTGTCTCAAAAAAAAAACCAAAAAAAACAACAACAACAAAAAAAAACACCAAAAAACCTGACCGACCGACCGACCGACCGACCGACCGACCGACCGACCAACCAACCAACCAACCAAAGAACACACTGCACACTAAGATCTCCAAGTTCACTGTGGCTTTTCATCAAGTGACAAACACTACCAATTTCCATTTCCTGACAGTGCAAAAGATGCTCATAGGCCCCGAATCACAATGAAAAGGCAGAATTGCTTTCACCCTGCTCTTTTTTAAGAAAAGAAATATGAACTATATTTAGAGAAATTATACTGCAGGGAGAAACGGAGCTGGCATTTGAAATGAAACTGTGGACTTAATTCTGTGACAGGGAAAGATGCATTCTCTGGGCCTGCAGGTTCCACTTCACCAAAGAAGACAAAATATGCCAGGCTTTATTTTCCTTAGAGCTTTATTTTCCTTAGCATGAGTACACACACCCAATAATATAAAACAGCAGTAGATGTTTTACTCCTATCAAGTGCACTTTTATAGATTTCTCTTGTTGCTTTCTCTAATGAATCGAGACTTTTAAAAATGATTTATTTTTATTATGTACATTGGTGTTTTGCCTGCATGTATGTCTATGTGAGTGAGGATGTCGAATATCCTGGAACTGGAGATACAGATGGCTGTGAACCACATGGGTGTTGGGAACTGAAACCTGGGTCCTCTGGCTCTTAACTGCTGAGCCATCTCTTCAACCCTGAATCCAGACATTGTGAATGTCTGACCTCCAATCAGGGCCCTAAGATGGTGGATTCAGTAAATCCATACAGCAACAGATGGAAATTGGTTCACTGCCAAGTTAGAGAAGGGTGAACATCTTAAACAAAATAACCAACTTAGGGTACAAACATGTTTGATGTTCTAGGAAGGCAAGTTTGAGCCGATCAATTGTCAGTGGTCATTTATAGCAGGAAATGACACATTTCTGTAGTGATCTTAATTCGTACATAGTGATTTTTCTAACCTCTTCACTGGTATTCACTTTAATATTTGAAAGTACATGGAGACCTGTTCTAGCAGCAGTGTGAAAACTGATTAATAAAATCCTACAGTAATGATACACTCATTAAAAATATTCCCCTTAAATTAATAATTTGAAGCAGAATATTTTTAATTCAGAATTTTAAGTTATTTACATTAAGACAATATCACACTGAAACCGTTTAAGACACTCTCACTTCACCTCTACATAAAGCTAATCTGGCTCCACTTGCTGCCCACGTCTAGGTTTTCCTGGGCAGTACCCATACTTTCCTTCTTTATCACAATTACACGGCTGGCTTCCTCTTCTCCACTGGAAGGTCTGGCCAGTGCCTTCTTTCTATTACTCATATGGTTATTTCTGAGATAGGGTTTCCCAGGTGAGGTCAGATGTTACTACAGAGACTAATCCAGAACTCCTGTCTGCGCTACTGGGGACCAGCCAGCTTGCATTCCAGGGGCCTGACAATGGCGCTGAAGCAGCACAAAAACCTACCTTTATTTATGCCCTGGGACAAACCATATGTGCAGCACGTGCAGTTTGTCCAATACGCCAGTAACATGTTTATAACTCGGAAAGTGTTCATGTTATATCAAACATTTCCCTAATCTTTATTACATTTTAATAGAGGAGTGTACACATGTGCCCCATAAGTGGAGGTTAAAGGTTCTTTCATTCCATTATGTGGGTGCTGGGGATTGAATTCAAGTGTCAGGCCATTAAGTCATTTCACTGGTCCAACTTGAGCTAATTTTAGAAGACCTTGCACATATACTCCTGCATCATCAAGCATTATAGGTACACATACTCCTGCATCATCAGGCATTACACTCTTCAACTGCCATTTGTACTTCTCCTTCTACTGTTCATGTGTAACATGTTCTGAGGTGTATGGTATGTAGTCAACACAATGCTGGTTATTTGAGGACACTGTCTTGATGCCACATTTGCTTGATGTTCCACTGGAGGTACAGTGGCTAGCCCTCCAGAGGTCAGAACAAGTATACCCCTGACTGTATGTCCTTGACTAACTGAATCAAATTGCCTGAGGTACTTCCCTGTGTATCAGTTGAAAAGACACAATTAGATGACTTCTAGGTTCTTCTAACTTTTAAACACTACCTCTATCACATTTTTATCAGCCTGACTTATACTTCTGTGGAAAAATTCTATTAAAATGAATGAGACTGAGCTGGGCGGTGGTGGCGCACGCCTTTAATCCCAGCACTTGGGAGGCAGAGGCAGGCGGATCTTTGTGAGTTTGAGCCCAGCCTGGTCTACAAGAGCTAGTTCCAGAACAGGCTCCAAAGCCATAGAGAAACCCTGTCTCGAAAAACCAAAAAAAGAAAAAAAAAAAAGAGAGACTGGCATATTTTCAATTTGCCCATATAATCTTTACTTGCTTGGAGCAAGGATGATTTCCACAGTTGTAGCGTAAAGCTTCTTATGGTGCTAAAGAGGTGACTCCATCAGAACAATGTTTGCTGTGTAAGCATGTGGGCCTGAACTCAGGCTCCAGAACCTACATGGAGAAGCTGGGAGTGCTGGCATGGGGACCCTCCAGGCGTGTCAGCACCAAACAACCAGGTCTAGGAAGGGACCCTGTCTAAAAAATAGGCGAATAGTAATGGGGGCTGGAGTTCGAGAGGGTTTCTCTATGTAGCTCTGGCTGTCCTGGAACTCATTCTGTGGACTGGTCTGGTTTTGAAATCACAGAGATCCACCTGCCCATGCCTCCCTGAGTGCTGGGATTATAGACATGCGCCACCACCACCTGGCTAATTTTTAAAATGGGAATAATTTCTAGTGCATTGAGTCCTTCCCCTGGCCATTCCTCTGCCCATTTTATTGAAAGTCTCTCCCAGTACATACAGTTGGATCATTAATCTTATCTCTTTATTATATACAGGTATGTGTGTTCGTGTTCATGTGCATGTGAAGACCAGAGATCAGCTTCATCTATCACTCTTCATGTAATAGCCACCTTGTTTTTTGAGACAGGATCTCTTAGTAGAACTTGGGACTTGCAAATTAGGCTAGCCTGGCTAGCCAACAAGCTGCAGAGATCCTCCTATTTCTGCTCTGGAATGTCTACAGTTCTGGGATGAGAAGCATGTGCTACTACTGGCTTTTTATGTAGGTGGTGGGGACTGAATTTAGGTCCTCATATTTGAACAGCAATCACTTCTGACCAAACTATCACCCCATCATTTATTTATTTGTGTGTGTGTGTTGTGTTGAGCGTGTGTGTACTCAAACATGCACAAAGGCCAGAGGTGCCCTACTCAACTGTTCTCCACCTGAAGTTTTGAGACAGTCTCTCAGTAATTCATCTAGATGGACTAGCCAGCAAGATTTCTATTTCTGCTTTCCCAGTATTGGGATTATATTCATGTGCTGTTGCACTCGGACTCCTTCTGTGGGCTCTAGGACGGAAGGGAAAGCACTTTATTTATGAAGACATCTTCCCAAATCCTGACATATTTTTATTTATTTGTTTATTGGTTATTTGAAACAGGGTTTCATTGTGTCTAACCCTGCAGTCCTGGAATTCACTTTGTAGACCAGGCTGGCTTCAACTCAGAGATCCACCTGCTTCTGCCTCCCAATTGGTGGGATTAAAGGTGTGCACCACCATCGCCTGGCAATTTATTTTTGACACAGAGTCTCTGTTAAACTGAGGATGACCTTGAAATTCTGACCCACCTCCCAAGTGCTAGAATTTCAGGGGTGGGTTACCTCACCCAATTATGCAGTGTTGGGGATGAACACAAGCCTTTTGCCAACTGTATCCCTAGCTCAACCTCAATTTTAGTGGTTAATATTTTGTTTTGAGACAGGTTGTTACTGTGTGAGCAGACTAGCTTTGAACTCATGCTCTTCCAACCTCAGCCCCTCAAAGTTAACCTAGCTCAGGGTTAACAAAGCCCTACTTTATTCCTAAAATTTAGGTTACTCATTATTTTTCTTAAAAACAAACAAACAAACAAACAAACTGTGATGAGCATCCTTCCACACATGTTCTCGGGACAGCAGTCCAGGTAAGTTCTTCTCTTTAAAGAGAATGTCTAAGTCAGAGGGAAGACACTTCATGGTTTTTGCTAACATTCTCCAAAATAGTGGAATCAACTGAAATTTCTACCAACAGTGAATTTCCATAAGCCTTGAGGAACACAGGAATACATTTTAATCTCAATCTTTTTGTGGGCTTTATATTGGCTATTCTTTTATACTTAAAATATTTCTCCTGCCTCACTTTAAATTTGATAGTTTATATACAATTTTTAAAAGTATGGCTCTAGTTAATGGAACTCAGGTGATTATCTTATTTGTGTTTCCTGTGTTTTCAACAGTGAGTGCATATTGCTTAAATTTATAATGAAAACGTCTACCTATAAGTACGTTATCTTTGTAAACATCAAACTTGAGCATACTAGGAAACATTTTGTTTTATTTAATTTTAAACAAACTGCAATAACAAGTAAAAGTCCAGGTCTGGAGAGCAGTCTGGTGGCTTTCTCTTAATATTCATAAGGACAGTTCTTGTCCAAGGAGAAGAACTCCAAAATGTACCAGCTAAATGTCTTTTCTGGACCTTACCTTTCTCCTTAAATCTTATCTGAAGTCTAATTTATTGCCACTGTCAAAGAACTGGCCAAGGAACCTTTGAACCTGTGCTGCCAGCTGTGATCATACCATGGGAGTCAGGACGAGTTTTAAGGGGATGGGCTGAGACAGGCAGGTCTGCTGTCAATACTCTCCACCCAACTACCCCTCAAGTTAGGCCATGATGGACTTTTACCTTCTTTCAGGTTCGGGGAACTGCAAGTTTGAAATATCAGTCCAGCTCTACTTATAAGAGGGTCTTTGTAGGTTCCTGGCTATAACCGTGAAAACTTACACACATTTGTGCATATGTGTGTGTGGTACATGTGTGTGCATGTGCACAGTGGAAGGCTATTCCCTAAGACAGCCATTCTCCTTTTTTCTTTTTCTTTTAGAGGGGAGACACTCTCTCTTAAGGACACTGATTAGGCTAGGCTGGCTGGCTAGTTCCAGGATTTCTCCAGTCTTCACCCTTTCAACAGTGGGATTAGAATTTATGACACAGGAAAAATATATAAACATATATACATACTTTCAGCTAGACTATTTACAACTTTCCAAGAAAAGAAACTAAAATGTTGGATGAGATGACAAGAGTCATGGAATATTTCTCCATGTATTTGTCAAGAAGCTCTTGTCAACATGTATGAAAGCAATGTAGCTGATTCTGTTGTTACTGTTTTCTCCTTTGAGACAGGCTGGTCTCAAACTCCTATGTAGCTGAAGTCAAATGTGAACCCCCTGATTTTCCTGCCTCTTCCTCCCAATTGCTGTTTATAGATAGCTGTTTTATATGTAACTCAAATGTGACTTTAATTCAAGCAGCAAATAAGCACTGAACATATAGCAGCAGGCAAAATAATGGCCCAACCAAGATTTCCATGCTCAGATCCCTAATCTTGTAAATACGTTATGTTGTATGGCAAATGAGAATTAAGATGTTAACCAGATGAATTGTTGCTAATCAGACTGTCTTAATTAGGACAGAAATCACAGCT
>PVIU01030514.1:0-16002 GCA_004026605.1 Ondatra zibethicus | reverse complement strand
TCAATTCTTTTGCTTAATCATTAACCTAAACCTCAGTCTATACTGTAGTAGAACCTCAATTGTTCTTTTGTGCGACACTTGCTTTTTTATATTTTAATCATCAAAACTCTATTTAAACTAACATTATTATTATCAATCAGACAGTATATCTTAGGAAGAAATTATCTTCATAATAATCCACAGGCAAAAATGCCCAATAGAACAGGATGTATCCATTAGATAAACATACTACATTACAGGCAGTGGGGATCTCTCCATATCCATTCACACCATGACAGATATCCGAGAAAGATATCAGCAGCAAACATGTAAAAGCACAGCAGAAGCAAAAGTCATTCTGCTGTCTGGGGTCCCAAGGGCTTTCCTATCAGAGACTCACCCATTAGGGATTCACCTCTTGGTGGAATGACACCTTGAACTTCAATTGCCATCCACTGCTCATCTGATATGGCCACTGGCAAAACATCAAACTTATTCTAATACCTTTCCCATTTCACAGTATCTACTTAGGAGCTACATAACATAGGATAGTTAACTAATCTTGTCTACTTATTTTTCGAGTTTTACTGTGTCATCCAGGCTGGTCTCAAACTCACAATCTTCCTTTCCCAATCTCCTGAGTGATGGGATTATAGGAACATACCACCACACTTGGCATAACCAAACCTTTGAAGTTTCACTTGCTTTATCTGTAAAGGGAGATAAAACTGGTAACTAATCTAAGAATGTAGTATGTATCAAGTTAGTTGAATATTGAGACCTTCAACATGGTGTGTTGCATGAAGTGCACAATAAACATTTCTATCATAAAAAAAAATAAAAGGAGTTTATGTTCCTTTCTCAGAGGACCTGAGTTTGTTTCTCAGCACCCATGTCAGACAGCTCACAATGACATGTTACTTCGGTTTTGCCTGTGAATGACAAATTAGACAGATTCTTGATAGGTAGAGGGCCCACAGATAGGTAACAAAGATGGCAAACTTCTGACTTCTTTCTGACCTGAGAAAAAGGACTGGATGCTTGAGACCTGAGGCCTGGTGCTGCTGAGAGAGCACTTCCTGCTAGAGAACACAGATTGGGAAATGTTTATTCAAAACTGCGGGCCTATCAGTATCTAGTCTTTGTTCAAACTGACCAAACATCAACACCTCATAAAGACACATGAAACTTCCAGTTGAAGAGGAGAAAAAAGACCCACTCTGCTTTGTAGGGGATCTTTCTGTGTACCATGTTGTGTGCACTCTGTGCGTGTGTGTACCTTGTGTGTGGGAGTGTGTGTGTTTGTACTTAGTATGTGTGTGCACTTAGTGTGTGTGAGTGTCTGTGTGCATCTTGTGTATGAGTGTGTGTGTGTACCTGGTCATGTATGTGTGTACAACTTCTGTATGTATGTGGGTATGTGCATATGTAAGTAAATGCATGTGTCTTTTGTGTGTATTTGTGTGTCTGTGTGTGCACATGTGCATGTGTTTCTTCACCTTTAGTAAAAATATTTGTGTTTGATATTTCCCTGCTGTCAGATGGTGTATTGAATATTTTCTTCTTACCTTTAATCCTGTGACTGGCAGAGAAAATGAACCCATTCCGGATTCCCAGAAAATAACACTAAGTGTTCTGACACCCTCCTCTGGCCTCTGAGAACACCCACATACATGCAGCACATACACACACAAATACAAATTAAAGATAAAAAATAATTTAATTCTGATAGTATTAATATGTTCAACCTTCGGTAATGCTCCATTAAAATGTCATGCCATCATAATAACTCATTGTCATAATTAGCATAACTTTGCAGGTTTGGTTTGCTTCTCCATTCTCTGCCCTAGATCTTATATTTGCCCATCATAAATTTTATACATTTTGGTGTCTTGTTCAGACTTCTCTCCTTTCTTCCTACAAAACTACTCCAGGAGTGTTAGGAATAAAGTAAAATCTCAAGAAAAATGATTTTACCTAGCTCCTATGAGAAAAACAAAGCTGGAAACAGTTGCAAAAGGTCTTAAAAGAGAAAGAGGCCATCTAGTGGTATGGAAATGCTGTCATCAATAGTATGAAAGTTTTCTTTTAATCCTTTTTTTTTTCATCCAGGAAGTCTCATCAAGAAGGTTTTGTAAATAAGAACACCAATGTGTATGTGGGAAATTTCTTTAACTACCTGCCTTTTCTTGAAGAGCTTCAAGTGATCAATGGCTGGTGGGGGAGGGGATAGGGTAGGTAATATTTTTTTTTCAATAAGAGCACCCTGATAGGTTATTCAATCCAAATGACAACCCTAAAATCATA
The DNA here is from genome assembly GCA_004026605.1 of Ondatra zibethicus. Taxonomy (NCBI): domain Eukaryota; kingdom Metazoa; phylum Chordata; class Mammalia; order Rodentia; family Cricetidae; genus Ondatra; species Ondatra zibethicus. Next base: position 13,716 of record PVIU01030514.1, on the reverse strand, counting down.
TATATAAGAGCAACATTAAATTGAGTCAGTAGATTGTGTCTGTGTACACATAGCTGTACCTGTGTGTGTCTATGTGTGTGGGGGGATGAGTATGTGTGTAAAAGAATAATGATTAAAGAAGAGGCCAAAAATTTCATAATAAGTAGAGGTGTTGAAAGAGGGAAGAGGGGCAGAAATAACATATAACATATTCATGCATGAAATTCTCAAATATAAGAATAATTTGAACTAAAAAAATGGAATATCTGTAGTATTTCAGACAGACTAAAACTATCGCACAATGGGGAACTCTGAAGCAGGAAGACCTAACTCTAATTTTAGGCTGAGCCCCAGAAACTGGTCCCACACAAGCCCAGGGAAATCAGTTCTCCTTATTCTGCCTCATGCCTGTAAAAACAAACTTTCTTCTACATTTTTATGAACCCTTTAAAGCCAAAGGGCACATCTTTTTATGGAAAAAAGACAGATAATTTTCTTTGGTAATAAAATTTGAATTAATTTTAAAGAAACACTGATATATTTAAGATCTTAGTTGTTACTGAATCTTTTACTTTATAGATTAAATTTCCAAAAATCATTTGTATGTTAAAAATAAAAATCTTAGTGATCTATTTATAAATCAATCGATTTTATCATTCTATTTAAAGGTGTTTAACAATATTTTTTATGATTTTTAAACTTAACATTTAGAATTCCTTTTAAAATATATTTAAATGGGACATGTACTATTTTTGATTTTAAGTGCCTCAACTTCTTGATTCAACAAAATTTCCATAAGTTCATAAAATAGACATTATAATATTAAAAGAAAATAATAAATATGCCAAGTTCTATAGCCTTTCCTATGTTTAATGTGATTAATGTAGTAAAAGGCATCTCAATGTCAGAAGTCTAATAGCTTGACTTATGGTATTTCTGACTGTAAAATTCATCTCAGCTTGACCATATTTGAACAAGGTTTAAATGAAACCATGTTTAAAACAGTTGCTCAAATACAGATTAACAGTTAGAATTATATGGTCTGTTTGATATTCTAGTAGATCAACATATGTTAAACAAATTTTTATTCTAAAAAATAAATCATAGATTTTGATTTTTTCAAACACTTATGTACTTAGCTCAAGGGCTGTGTGAAATTTAAAAGGTGCTATCACGTTATTATCATGTGACTTATATTCTACTAATGAAGCAAATATTTACCGAGGCTGCTATATCAAGTAATATGAAGGATACTAAAGATACAATGGACAAAACATCCCCTTGTCTTTATATACCCTCTGGTTGGAAAAGAGGAGATTATTTATTTATTTATTTATTTATTTATTTAATTTTCATAAATTTCTTAGTTCATTCTTTTTTAAATTTTTTATTACTTTATAAATAATACCAATCAAACTTTCCACTTCCCTCCCACTCCCCCCCACACCCTCCCCCCCTCCAGTCCTGAGAAAGGACAAGGTACCCTGCCCTGTGGTAAGTCAATGGCCCTTCCCCTCTCCAGGCTTAGGAAGGTATGCATCCAAACAGAATAGGATCCTATTTTTTAGTGTAAAAACAAAAGCAAATTTTATAAGATTATGCATTATATGACTATGTGTTGGGTGAGGAACAGAAAAGGAAACATATAATAAGTTGATCTAAAGTGAGTAGGGACTCCTTAATTTAGGATTGGTCAAGTTAAACCTCATTTAGAATGCTGAGTATGAGCAAAACATTGAAGCAAAGGAAATGGCCAATAGATTTGAGAGAGCATTCAGGCACCGGGGGAAGTCAACAGAAAGCCAAAAGGGGGCGTGTTTAAAGAATCAGATTCTCCCCGTGCCTGAAGTGGAGTAGGTCTGAGATAGGTCTCTGGAAAACTAGAGTCAGGAAATGAGAGGGGGGTGGATCCCAGGGATTTGGGGGCTTTGTGAGATTTTGATTTCCATGATTTACTTTGAACTCTGAGGATCCAAGACAGCAATTTGAGCAAAGGAAAAATGTTATCTGCTATGAAGCTTAACAGAATTGCACTTCCTCCTGTGGTGAGGGGACAGTGCTAGACAGCACAGGTAAAACCCTGGGTTGTTAGGAAGAAATTCTAGTGATCATGCTGAGACATGATGTTGTCAAGTGTATTAAGACAAGTTTGCATGCATTGGTTATTTTAAAATAATCTCTTTTATGGAGTTTTACTACCAACCCAGCAGAAAATAGTGATAAAGTAAAACAAGCAGGAATACAGAGGAAGCTGGAGGGGAAAAAATGAGGAATGAATATGATCATATTTCATTGTATACATGCACACACAAGATATAGAACAAAGTTTCCAAAACTTAGTGGGACTTTATTGATTATGATTCCAGTGAAGATACATTTCAAATTATAATTTAAAAGAAAAATGTGTGTGCTTGAATATTCAGTATCTAGTGATAAATATTTTACAAAAATTCTTTGCTTGTGTTTCTTGTGAAAAATTTCCATCTTTTCCCTTCTCTTTTCATTTTGTTTCATTGGGAGCTTCTCAATTTTTGTTTTTCAGAATCCTGGATACCAAAACCTGGGCCTCGGATGTGCAAGATAAATGCTCAAGCAGTGTCCTAAGTCTCAATAACTATTTTTAAATTGACTTTACCATAAAGCAACTGATATTTACCCTGAATTTGTAAACAAAATTAAATTTGTCTTTAATTATGGTTATCTTTGGCTTTTAAAGTATGTTTCCATTTATAATTTTTGAAAAATCTATAGTTTCTAACTTTTTTACCTTAAAATATTTCTATTTTGTTCTATATGATAATTTAAATGCAATGAAGGCTATACACACAGCTTGTCAATGTGGTATGACTTTCAAATCGTATGATGCTTTCTGAAACATTTTAAAAAGATTAAAAACAGTTAATAAAAATAAATAGGGGACAAAAAGTTTTTTTTGATGAAGTGGGTTCAAAATTGAAGATTTAGGAAGTATCTGCCAGGAACACATTACAAAAAGAATCATTTTTCAGATTTCCTTAGTTAGGAAACAGCTGAGCCAACCACATCAACCACATGCCCGTGAGTGCAGATGAGGCAAAGGAAGAGTTAATGAGGTAACTTGGGGGTAAAAAGTATGAAGCTTCAAATGTTAGGCTATGAGATACTGAATTCAATCCAATACACACATATCAGCCTTGAATAGATTGCAGTGTGTAATTAAATTCTCAGAATATTGTTCTTGACATTGCAGAACAGAAGATAGAAAACAATACAAAAACACATGAAGAGTAGGAGTGAAATGTGGTCTGTAAAATAAGGTCTTCTGAACATGGCATGCCTATTGCACCCACGAACTCACAGCAGGTACATGTACTGGACAAGATCTAAAGGAGGTCAATTAAGCCAAGATTCCAGCATAGATTAGGAAGTGCATTCTAAGCCCATCCCTCCCCAAGGATACATTGACATCTGATACCTACCGAGGGAGGGGAAATCCTTTTTATTGAGAGTGTGAGGCTTTGCATGCTCCATTGAATGGCTCCACACCCATGAACGTCGGACTTAGTTATCAAAAATTATAATGAAAGAAAATATGAAGTCGTGAAGGGATATGGGGGAGTTGGGCTTCGGGGATGGAAATGATATTTGTCACTGTACACACGTATGAAATTCTCAAAGGATAAAAATGCTAAATAAAACTACATAAGTATTAAAGATAGTATCCCACATGTAATGTGAATTCTGGAGTATATTGTAACAAAAGTGAAAATAGAAAGGATATTTTAGTACACATAATCAGACATCTTTGGTTATGGAACAACTCACTCTCCAAAAAGAAGTAGATTAAAGAGAAAATCTCTCATAATTTCACACATAAGCAACTTGAGATAGAACAAAATCTGTGATTTTTCCAGTCTTTTATTATTGTACCTATGTGTTTTGGATCAATCAGTTGTTTGCTTATAGTTGGCTAATCTGCACTTGACTTTGTGGTCTTTTACTATTGATGAGCTAGTTGAGTTTATTCATCTAGGGACTAGGTAGACTGCAGTGTATAAGTGTGTGAGGTCATCTGGGATTTGATGAAGTAAGTCAGCATGCAGATGTTCTTATGCAAAGGCTTCACATACGTGAGCCTGATTCCTGAATCCCAGAGGTGGCAAAAGAGAACTGAGTTCCCAGAGATGTCCTCTGACCTCTTCATATACAACATATAGGCCCGTATCTGCACAAGTGTTCACACACACACACACACACACACACGAGAGAGAGATAAAAATAAATAATTTAAAACAATTGTTGCAAGCTGCTTACCTAACATTCAGAATGTCGTGAAGCAAGTTTGAACTTTATTTCCAAATTTTATTTATCAATATTTAGATAATGGTGACTGTGATAAGTTTACTTAAGTATGTTTAAATTACAAGGCAATTTATATGTAAGAAAATGTTTTAAGTAGTAACATGAAATATAGTAGGCTAACCAGGCTGCTCTTTTGAGACCCCTTTGAGCCTGAAATCCTATAATGTATCATGCAATCACCAGTCCATTTTTGCTGAACTGAGTGTGTAGCTAACTGAATTACACAAGCAGAAAGTGGAGAATGTCTTCTGTGTCAGGAAGCAGTACTTGAGGAATGATGGATGACAGGGGAATCTAGTGCTGGAAAAGCAAGAGAGAATATTAACATCAGCGATTTCCAGAACTATTTCATGTGTTGTGTGTGTTGGACCCTGATCTTCGGCCTCATCAACACATGGAATCACAGAAGACAAGTGACGGAACAACACTAATATAGTACTGGGTGCTATGTCAACTTGTGCTTAAAACAGGAGTATCAGCACATACTACTTCAGCCGTTATGAGTCTGGTAGATGCTCTGTAAGTAAGTGGCCACTAATGAACTAAAGGTGCAGTTCATCATGCCTGTTAAGAGCAGAAGAACAAGCATCTGTGGCAATAGAAAAGGAACATCATCAGAGTCCCAAAAAGCAAAAGTGAGATTCTGAACTTCCAGATGGGATTTAATATCAGGAATGGAGGTCTATTTCTGAGCCCGGCCATCTCTCTTCTGATGAAAAAGCCTCCCAATGGCATCTTTCATTTCCTTGTTTCTTAGACTATAAATGATGGGGTTGAGAAACGGAGCAAGGATAACGAAAGTGACAGCAATTACTGTGTCCCAGAAGACTGAGTAGGTAGCAGAGAATCTCAAATACATGACAGCCACACTGCCAAAAAACAGGAGAAAAACAGCAAGGTGGGCTGCACAAGTAGAGAAAGCCTTGTGTCTCCCTTCTGCTGAGGGCATCCCCAAAATCACAACAATAATCCGGACATAGGACAGGGCAATTACAAGGAAGGAGGCCAGGATCTCTACTGCATGGATGGCATCCACAATGACCACCAGAGATGTATCTGTACAGGCCAAACTGAGCACAGGGGTGAAATCACAGAAGATCTGATGGATCTTGTTGGAGCCACAGAAAGGCAGAGTAGAAATCCATGCAATCTCAGGCAGTACCAGAAAGAAGCCACAGAAGCAGGATCCAGCTGTTAGTTGGATACAAAGTCTGTAAGTCATGATAGTTGGGTAGCGGAGAGGATAGCAAATAGCTATGTACCTGTCAATGGACATTGCTGTCAGGACACAGCCTTCTGTGATACCCAACGAGTGGAAAAAGTACATCTGCATGAGGCAGCCAGATAGGGTGATAGTCTTCCTCTCACTTACTAGGCTGGAGAGCATCTTGGGAATGGTAGTTGTGGTATACCAGATCTCCAGGAAGGACAGCACACTGATGAAGAAGTACATGGGTGTGTGCAGGGCCATGTCCAGCTGGACAGCAACAAAGATCACTAGGTTCCCTGATATGATGAGTGCATAGACAAAAAGCAAGAGAATAAAAAACAAGAGGCCACCTTCATACAGAGGTGGGAATACAGAGAAGAGGAACTCAATTACCATAGTTTGATTCCGGTTGGCCACGAACTGGGTCATCTGTGAAGGTAAGAAAAGACAGAAGGAACTTCCGAGAATTGCAATGTTGCTTACAAATAGATTCCTTTCTGTGTTTAGCTACTTATGTTGAAGACAGAGCAATTTCTAAACTACATAATTCCACAACAGAAGCAGTTGAAACACTTGTAAGAAAACCTAATTTCGGTAACTTTTCTCTTACTGTCATAGATTTATATGAAGAAAAATAAATGACTCAGAAGTTTCGTCTCAGAAAAAGTATTTCCTGGGGATTCATCCATTTTCAGAGTTGCCTCCAGCCTTCCCCTCAACCCCTGCGTGACCAGAACTTTGATCGATAAATATTTTGTTTTTCTATTCTTTAGGGGGGAAATTGGGTAAAACAAAGTATCAGGAACACTTCAGACAATAATTTTATTTGTTACTCTTTCACTTTTTCCTCCACTAACACGGTACCTGAGCCTGGCTTGACTATCAGTTTCTGGATTTCTGCATTTCTGAATTCTATGACTTAGACTGGAAGGTCTGTTGTTCATCTGGTATAATTGTGTAGATTTGTCCAGTCTCCACCTTCTCTGTAGCTTTCCTTTCTCCTCTCTCCATAATTAATATGATAATTGTTCAAATTAAGAGCCTCTCTAGAATTACCTTGTACCTAATTAGTAGCCAGCTCTGGACAAACTTATAGCTACACCCCACACAACTACCCATCCCTCCCCAACAAAGGCTATGTCTAAGAAAGAAAGGAAAAAAATCATTCTCTATTTTAAAAATCATACCTACCAGGACAATGGCTTTCTTGGAGTAGGGAAGCTCCTAAAAATTAGCTGCAACAAAACTAAATTAGCAGATACTTGTTGGGTAATAGACAATCAAATTTCTTGCAGGGCTAGTTAGAATTAGTGAAGGCAATATGCACTCCCACTCACCTTGACTGTCTCAATATCTCATTTCCTGCTATCCATAACTCTAAGAAGTCATTCTCCAGATGAATTTCCATAAACATGACTTTTTCCTCTCCTTTCCTTTTGAAAAGATTCAACATAAAACTCAGAACTATCAGTTTCACAATCGTTGTCTCTCTAATGTAGTTTCAAACAAATTTTGGAAACATCTCTCCTGAAAATCAATATTTCCACAAAACTGAGACCACTATCTTATAGTTTTACTTTTGGAAAGTTCTTTTTTTTAATTTTCTGGATCTACTTTTATCAAGATTTTAAGTGGCAATGTCCCCATGTTTGTGGAAATCTTCAAGATTCCCCCTTCTAGAGCCACCATTCTCTCCTCTAACCATACTTCAATTATTCTCTTTTTTACATCTAATACTTCTTTTGTTGCATTTTAAATATTCACATTTCAGAATTATCTCCAACCCCAAAACTAAAACCTCCTTGAGACGAATCACACAAGAAATGAAATGATGCCATTAATTAATTCCTCTGCACTGATAATAATATTAATTATACACAGTTGCTTTGTATACATTGCATAATGTGTTCCTACCTATGATGGATTAAGTTAATGTGACACAATAGAGAAACTAAGAACAAATTAAGGGAAATAACTGTTTCAAATTAATGTAGCAAGGACTCAAAGCAGTAATTTGAAATTCAAGTTTGTTTGTCCTAGAAGTCTAAGTCCTTCTATTTAAGACTCCCTATATTTATCTTTACAGCTATCCTGAATTTAAAGTGATGGGGCTGATGTGATTTCTTCAGGAGGTCAAAAGGAAATTAAAATAAATGTACTGTAGATTAGGAAAACTAGTTCACAGGAAATGCTTTTCATTTTATTTGCCAAGTGTTGAGGGAGGAAAAATTGAGAAACAAGCTTTGAAATGAAATAAACAGTGGTGCTCAGTTGAAGAGCAGAACCTGCAAGGGAGAAGATGTGAGCAACTGGAGGTGTCTTCTGACTAAAGTATTCGTTTCTCCATCCTGCCTTTGTATGGATTTTCTTTTCTTTTCTTTTTTTTGGAATTTATTTTCTGCAGAAAGCAGCACTGCATATGCTGAGCAGGAGATGACAGAGGTGTGACAAAGGACCAGAAAGTTCACTGAAAAGTAACTCAAAGAAATCCAACAATATGATTACTTAGTTTCTCTCAGCCTGGGGTTCCTCTCACCAGTAATATGTCTCATTATTTGTGATTTACACATTTGTTCACCTGACCTTCAAGATTCTTTGATATGTGCCAAATCCTCCCAAAGGTTCAAGAACAATAGAACAGTCAAAAATCATTCTTGCTTATGAAACAATAAAGGGTGTAAAATAATTTGTAAAAATGACAGATAACTAGCAGAATATACAGAGGTCACTCTACAAATATTATTTGTCCAAAAAAGAGATATGATTTAGTTTTTATTTAAACAAAAACATTAACTTGATCTTTGACTTCCCAAAAGACTACAATTATTTGAACCAATAGAATTTTAGTTCTCAGAAGACATTAGATATCAATATCTTCATTATATTTCTGACCTCTATTCCTTCTAGTGTTTTTTTCACATTTCATGTCTCATAACTGAAATTCTTTACTAACACAATGAAACTCCAAGAATATGGGCCTTTACCCTGTGAAAAAACAGCTAGTTTCTCAAGAGTAGAGGGTTTGCAGGAAGGAGCAGGTAAAGAGGAGAAGTCTCACTGAATGCTGAATTTCAATAGCTGTCTATACAACTTACCCTGTTTGAGGCCACAAAGCACTCCTCAGATTCTCTGTAATCAGTATCACTTATATATACACTGGCGAGTATATAGATGTATCTGAATATTTCTTGGGGGACTACATAGAATGGAAAAAAAGCCTTTCTAGGGAGTTTCACTTTAAATGATGCAGTATCTAAAGGAAGCATCCTAAGCTTCTCCTCTAATGGACAAATTAGGGAGAAAGTGTCACACAGTAATGAATGATCCCCTCGGACCATTCCCATGGATTCTCCTGTGACCTATCATTCAGGTCTATTGTTCAGAAGCACCAGTAAATGCAGTAGATAAAAAATTCACAATAGGCTTTAAAGAAGACCCATTTAGACAACATAGCTTTCCTCTCAGTTTCACATCTATTTCTGTTTCCTTCACCACCTATGCATATATATATATATGTATATGTATGTGTGTATATATAAATATATAATAAAATTTTCAAAATGTACATGCTAGATAAATTCATACTAATTTAGAAGCTTAGTTATTTTCATTTGTGTGGCTGTTTTTTGTTTTTATTTATTTATTTTACATCCCAACCACAATTTTCCACTCTCCTCCCATTCCCTCCCCTCCCCTCTCTTCTGCCACCCCCCCATCCAATCCTCTGTTTCTGTTCAGAAAGTGGCAAGCCTCCAGTGGGTATCAACAAAGCAAGGCCTATCAAGTTGAAGTAGGACCAAGCACCTCCCGTTATATTAAGACTGGATAAGGAGACCCAAGAATCAGTCCAAGTGTTAGGGACAGACCCTGCTACCATTGTTGGAGGTCTCACAAGTAGACCAATGGAAAAGGAGTACATTTCTGGATCAAGCAGAAACCTAATGCAAGGAAAACTAATGTGACTATACAAGGATGACCCCAGATAAGACTCCTAGCAATAGTGAATACATAGCCTAAACTGGTCATCTCCTGTGATCAGATTGGTGACTACCCCAATTATCATCAGACAGCTTTCATCTAGTAACTGATAGAACAGATGCAGAGAACCATAGCCAAACATTAGGCTGAGCTCATGGAATCCTACTGAAGTGGGGAAGGATTGTAAGAGCAAGAGAGGTAAAGAATACCACAAAAAAACCCATAGAAACAACCAATATAACTCATAGGAACTCACAGATTCTGAACCAACAACCAGGAATCGTGCATAGGACAAAGATAAGCCCTCTATGTGTATGTGACACTGTGCAGTTTTTGATTTTTAGACAATTTTTAAATTTCAATATATTTTCATTAATATCTTACCCTCCTTCAAGTTTGTCCAGATTCTTTCCTCCTCCCTACCTATCCAACTTTGATTTCTTTTTCAAAAACAAACAAACAAACAAACCAAACACCCAATACAATAATGTCTTAGGGGTTCTAGTGCTGTGAAGAGACACCATGACCACAGTGACTCTTATAAAGGAAAACATTTCATTGTGATGGGTTACAGTTCAGATGTCCAGTCCATTATCATCATGGTAGGACATGGTGGCATGCAGGCATGGTGCTGGAGAAGGAACTGAGAGTCCTACATCTTCATCCACAAGTAACAGGAAGTAGACTAACTCTACATTGAGTGAAGCTTGAGCAAAGGAGACCTCAAAGTCTGCCTGCACAGTGACATACTTCCTCCAACAAGGTCACATCTCTCTGAGCTTATGGGGGCCAATTATATTCAAACTACCACATACAACAATATACCAAAAACCTAGAAAACAAAATATATCACCCCAAAACAGAACCACAAAACTACAACCAAATAAAAGCACACACCCAAACTGTGGAGAGCATTATTTTTTGGTCATCTACTCCTGAACATGAGATCTGCTCTCTGGTAGATATACCCAGTATTGCTCCAATGAAGAAAACTGATATGCCCTCTTCCTGCAGATATAAATACAAATAAGTTCGATTATTCTTAAATCTTAATTCATATCAATTGAATGAACACTAATTGATTTAAATTAGAATGCTATTGCTTTCTATCAGTAAATGCAGAGGAAACTCTTCATGACTTAAAAGAAAACCTGTATGACTTAAAAAAAAAAACAAACCTTTACACAGTTTGACTAGCAGAAATATGACAAAGTCCAGCCAGCAAGTCATGAAGATGTGACACTGTGTCTCCTAGCTATAATAGGAAGGCTACACCTATAAAATCTCAACAACAAGGCTGACTAAACTTGGAAAAGTCCAACAACAGTTGGCATTCCAACATAGATAGGAATATCTCTCCGGGCCTCATCCCTAGTTGAAGTAGGGGCCTATGGTTTTGTGAATAAGAGACAGAAAGTAGAAGCAGAGTTAGGGATGACATAGAGATGAAGTAAACTACTCCATTGAGAAAAGGAAAGGAAGAAGATTTGAGCACCTTAAATCAGCAGTGAGTAGAGGACTGCCCATACTCAATATGAACATACATCACTGAACATGCTTGTAGCTGAGCAGACTGACTAAGTTAGAAGAAAGATTAGGGACACATAGGTAAGTAGAATACCAGCAGAAGCACTGTCTCTGCATTAGAGGATACATAAAGCCTCAGAACACAAACAGATGGTAAGACTCTGAAGTAAAGAAAAAAATATGGAAACAACCTAAATGCCCCTCAGGCAAAGAATGGATAAGGAAAATGTGGTACATTTCCATAATGGAGTACTACACAGCAGAAAAAAATAATGACATCTTGAATTTTGCAGAAAAATGGATGGAGCCAGAAAGCATTGTTTTGAGTGAGGTAACCCAGACACAGAAAGGCAATTATCACATGTACTCACTCATAGGTGGTTTTTAAACATAAAGCAAAGAAAACCAGCCTGCAAACTACAATCCCAGAGAACTTAGACAACAATGAGAACTCTAAGAGAGACTTACATAGATCTAATCTACATGGGAAGTAGAAAGTAGAAAAAGACAAGATCTCCTGAGTAAATTGCGAGCACAGGGACCTTGGGAGAGGGTTGAAGTGGAGAAGGAAGAGGCAGGGAGGGGAGCAGAAAAAAAATGTACAGCTCAATAAAAATCAATAAAAAATGAAGAAAAAAAGAATATGGTTTTCTTTAATTATTCATCAAATTCTTACTGAAGGTTAATATTTTAAAAATATTATGGTCATATAGGGTCAATATTCATATATGCATTATTATGTTGATTGATTAAATTTGGCATCAGATAATTTTTCACATGTATAAAATGCATACAAGCCACCTTCAATGCCAACCTCCCTACTACCTCTGTCTATTTCTCTTCTTTGCTACATATCTCTCTTCTATTCAGTGTTTGTTTTGTGACCTACTGAAATTAACCAGCTCTGTCTGTGTAACCATAGATTTGGAGCTGTCCACTGGAGTCTAGTGGACTCATTACAAAGACTTAATATAACTATTGCAGTTATTAACTCACAATAACTCTAGTAACCTGCACTTAGACTACTGAAGAGGGACTACATTTTTCTGAACTTTAAATGTATTTCAAACTTTATTCTTTGTCCATGACCATGATGCTTTTTTTAAGGCTTAACATTTCATTTCTGGTTTTCATATTTTTTTCTTCATAGGAAAAGAAAAAATATAATGTGATGTTCATTTGATGTTCTTCTGCAATTACCTTCTTGGAAATACATATTAGGTCCAATTCCAGTTTTAAAAAAGGAAAAGAATAAAAGAAGGAAAACATATTCTTTTACTTGTACCTCTATGAATCAATCATATGAGGGACTTTCCCGAACTCTTCATGGGTTCACTTATATATGCTTGTCAACACAGATTTTATGAAGAAGGAATGGTTGTCCTTGAAAGTTTTTCTTACCCAAGCCTTACGGAGATATCTCTGGTGTCACCATAAAGTGACAGATTTCAGAGAGGAACCCATGCGTTCCCCCACTTCTAACAGCTCTGTGGTCTTTTGGGTTGCTCTGAAGAAGTTCTACTGAAGTTGAGTCTATCTCAAGTGCTTCAGAATTGTCCTGTGCTCACATCTGTTGCAATGACTAGCGCAGAAGAGAACTTGGACTTTGAAACATGACTTGTGAGTTTTATTCCTTTCACTCCCACTTCTTCCCCTGACTCATTTTATCTGAAATTGTGTAACAGAAATAATTTTTTACACATTATACACAAAAGAAAAGCAGTTATCAACTCTGATTTTCTATGTAGCCTGACTTAAAAGTTCTAGCTTCCCATATGTATAGAGTCTTCACAATAAAGAAATTGGAAGATGCTTCTTCTCCTGTACAGCCCATACCACTGTATCCTTCTTTTGTTGACAATGTGGCTCTCATGTGCCTGAGCTTCTCTGCCACTTTCTAACTTCTACTGGTGAGGGACATTGCACTAATGTTTGCTGTCTTCCCAATTTTTCAGTCCTACAAACTCTAGCTTGAGAAACAAAGATATGAAGGACATCATTAAGAAAATGCTCTGTCCTCAAAAGATGTTCAGTGTCTCCGGGAGATAACATTAGGTTATTTGTGCATGTTCAAAAACTCATTCTGTGCAAAATTTTAAAGATGATTCATTTGTGTAATTACTATGCATACTTTCATTCATGTTGTTAGTTTGATTTTTTCCAGTGTTTTTCTACTTTTTTTGTTGTTTTGTGTTTGATGCAGAATTTCTCTGTGTAGTGCTGTCTTTTCTAGAACACACTCTGCAGACCATGCTCGGCTTAAACTCAGAGATGTGCCTGTTTCTGCCTCCCAAGTGTTGGGATTAAAGGTATGTGCCACCACCACCCAGTTTCTTTCCAATTCTCCAACCTAATGAACATCATTTGTTCTAACATGGTATCCTAAGGACTTCCAAAACAATACATGTCAAAGACTCTTAAATAACATAATTAAAATAATAAGCATACTTGAATTTTTTGAATTTTCAATGTAAAACATCAGTCATAGGTTGTGATTTTTCTCAAACTATTTTGTACCTAGCTTTAAAACTATAAGGAATTAAAATGATGCTAACATGCTATGTAGTAAATAGTTACTGAGACTGCTGTACCAGGTAATATTTTAGACACTGGTGACTCAATTGACAAATATATATAATTATAATTATGTTTTTATAATAATTAATAATTATATATTATAC
>PVIU01030513.1:0-16006 GCA_004026605.1 Ondatra zibethicus | reverse complement strand
AGAGAGGGAGGAAGGGTGGATATTGGAGAAGGGAATAAGATATCTACATTAAGGGAGTCATTTTAGGATTGGCAAGAGACTTGTCTCTAGAGGGGATCCTAGGTGTCCATGGGGATGTCATTGGGAAGCAGAGGAGAAGGTGCCTGAACTGGCCTTGTCCCATAGTCACATTGATGAATATCTTGATCATCACCATAGAAATTTCATCCGATGGATGGAGATAGAGACAGAGACCCACATTCACATCAGAGCAATGGACTGAGCTCCCAAGGTCCAGTCGAAGAGCAGAAGGTGGGAGAAGATAAGCAAGGAAATTGGGACTGCGAAGGGCTGGACCACCAACTGAGACAGTGTGCCTGATCTCATGGGAGCTCACCAATCCAGCTGGACCAGGACTGAATGAGCATATGATCAATCCATAATCTATGAATATGGCTGTCAATAGGGCTGACTGAGAAGCCAATGATGATGGCACTGGGGCCTATCTCTTCTGCATGTATTAGCTTTTTGCACACCTCCTAGGCCAGGATGGAGGAGGGAGGGCCTTGCTCTTCCCACAGGGCAGGGTACTCTGCCCCCTCTTAAGGAAGTAGGAGGAGGGAAAAGGGGTAGTGGGGGAGAGGGAGGGAACTGCAAGAAGGGGTGGAAGTGTAAATTTTTGAATGAAAAATAAAAGAATATGAAAAAAACAATAAAATAAAACAAAAAAACAGACAAAAGAAAAAGAGAGGGAGGAGTGAGAATTTAAGCAAAGAGGTCAAGACTATGATGAGGATACCAACTTAAACAGCTTTCCTGAGCTAATGGGAGCTCACCAACTGCAGCATAACAGCGAGGGAATCAGCTTAGGACCAAACTAGGCCCTCTGAATGTGACAGTTGATGACAGAGGCAGACTGTGAGGCCACTGGCAGTGAGACCAGGATAGATTCCTGCTGCTTTTACTGGCTTTTTGGAACCCATTCTCTTTCGAGGGATGCATTTCTCAGCCTAGATATGTGGGGAGGGCCTTGGTCTTGCCTTCAAACAATGTACCAGACACTGTTCACTCCCCATGGAAGCCTTATCCTCTTGGAGGAGTGGATGGGAGATAGGATGGGGGAGGAATGCAGGAGGGGATGGAGTGGGAACTGGATTTGGCATGTTATATGAGAAAAGATAGTTTTTTTAAAAAAAGAAAAGATAAAGAAAAATAAAATATTCATTTTTGCAAGAGAAAAAAAGATTCAGTTCTTAAAAGTGCTTTCTTAAAATCCAAGATAACTTACAGGTTCACAGTGAAGGCTTGAACTTCATGTTCAGAGGGGAGAACAACACAATGGCCTCTATTTCACAGTGGTTTTTTCAGGACAGACTGGAGGAAAGAGCCAAAACATGATGCACGTGGGCTAAATACTCACTGTGGCGATGCTGCTCTTATATTACAAGCTTCTGAGAGCTTACTGCCATCTCTGAACCTTACTGACCTCAGTTGTAAAACAGACATGAATTTTTCCTGTTTTCTTATCTCATGTTTTCATTCAGTGAAAGTTTTTCTTAGAAAAATATTTGGCCTGACAACTACATATTTCTCTCATTTATTAGAAGCTTTTCTTGTTTGTTTTTTGTTTTAAAAAAAAGATTCACCCTGACCACTATACACTTCTAGTGGACTCTTGAAATCATTTTTCTAACCTCCTGAATTTATTTATAGTCAGGGAGTTTGATGGATCACCAAGTGAGCAACACTTGGAGACAGAACTCATTTCTACTTTCTCTAAGTTTACTATTTTGATGCTTCACACCAAGAGGACTCATTGCACATGTGAGTTCATGGATTCTTTCTGTCCTATATTGTAGAACTCAAATATGTATAACTATACTACATAACCTGGATCCTTGTTGTTAACTGGTTTATTTTAGTAAATTCTAATTTAATATAAATTTAGAATAGAAATCCACCCACCCATACTACTATAAAATTCATAGTGTGAAATGAAACTAATCTTTGCTAATCTTTAGTAAAAGATTCAGAAGAGAAACAGTGAAATAATATCAAACAGAGGCCACCCCAGTCAAGTCTACCACTTTATATATTCATACTCATAAAAGAAGAAAGGCAACAAATTCAGTGTTCCAGTTCTCATAAGATTGATTTGTGAATTGGAGCAAGAATTTATAGTTAATGAATAAAGTGGAGCTGATGAGGAGTTCAGTAGAACTGTGACAAACCAGGGATGTTTGTCCTAAGGGAATAACACATTGTCATTTCAGATGATCAGAAATTTTGACTTTTCCCGAAAGAAAAGAAGCACAGATACCTAGATTTCTAAATGTTAACAGGTCCTTAGTTTTCTTTTAAAGAATTATATTTGCTGTCTAGATTAAGTATGCACATCCTCACTCTGTGATTTTTCACTAAGAAATAAGGTATCTGTGTTTACTAAAATAACCTGTCTTTTTATAATCTTACTTTTAGGTTAAGAAAGGCCCTTTATAGTATCATACTGTCTTTCTCTTTAGTTACATCCTACAAGATCAGTCACACATTTTTGAAATAGAGGACTTTGTCCTTCTTCATAAAAATATTGGTCTACAATGAAATCAAATCGAAGACCCGGATATTAACCCTCAAACCTATGAACACCTGATTTTCTACAAAGGAGCTAAAATTATACAATGGAAGAAAGAAAGCAGCTTCAACAAATGGTGCTGGCATAACTGGATCTCAACCTGTAGAAGAATGAAAATAGATTCATATCTATCACCATGCACAAAACTCAAATCCAAATGCATTAAAGACCTCAATATAAATGCGACCAAAGTGAGCCTAATAGAAGAGAAAGTGAGAAGTAGTCTGCAACACATGGGCACAGGAGACCATTTCTTACAGACAATAAGAGCAACAATGAATAAAGGGGACCTCCTGAAACTGAGTAGCTTCTGTAAACCAAAGGTCACTGTCATTAAGACAAAAAGGCATCCTACTGAATGAGAAGATCTTCACCAACCCCATATCAAACAAAGGTGTGATCTTCAAAATATATAAAGAACTCAAGAAACTACACATTAAAATTCTAAATAACCCAATTAAAAAATGGGGTACTGAACTGAATGGAGAATTTTCAACAGAAGTTCAAATTGCCAAAAGATACCTAAGGTCATGTTCAACATCCATAGCTATCAAGGAAATTCAATTCAAAACAACTTTGAGATACTATCTTACACGTGTCAGAATGGCTAAAATCAAAAACACCAATGATAGCCTATGCTGGAGAGGATGTGGAGTAAGGGGAACACTCATCCATTGCTGGTGGGAATGCAAACTTGTGCAACCACTTTGGAAATCAGTGTGGCAGTTTCTCCGGAAATTGGGAATCAACCTACCTCAGGATCCAGCAATTCCACTCTTGGGAATATACCCAAGAGATACCCAATAATACTATAAAAGCATTTGTTCAATTATGTTCATAGCAGCATTATTTGTAATAGCCAGGACCTGGAAACAACCTAGATGCCCCTCAATGGAAGAATGGATAAAGAAAGTGTGAAATATATACACATTGGAATACTACTCAATGGTAAAAAACAATGACATTTTAAATTTTGCATGCAAGTGGATGGAAATAGAAAACACTATCCTGAGTAAGACAACCCAGACCCAAAAATATGAATATAGTATTTACTCATTAGTGGATTCTAGCCATAAACAAAGGACATTGAACCTATAGTTCACAAGCCTAGAGAAACCAAATAACAAGGTAAACCCAAAGAAAAACATATATAGATCCTCCTGGAAATTGGATGCAGACAAGATCACCAAGCAAAAGTTGGGAGCATGGGGGTCAGGGTAGGGGTAGAGGCAGAAGTAGGGGAAGGGGAGAAGGGGAAAGAGAGAAGAAAGAAGGGAAGGATTGGAGAGAGCTTGGGGGAGTGGGAGGGTTGAGATGGAGGAAGGCCTGATATAGGAGCAGGGAAGAAGATATCTACATTAAGGGAGCCATTTTAGGATTGGCAAGAGACTTGGCTCTAGAGGGGATCCCAGGTGTCCACAGGGGATGTCCCCAGCTAGGTCCTTGGGCAGAAGAGGAGAGGGTGCCTGAACTGGCCTTGCCCCATAATCACACTGATGATTATCTCAAATATCACCATAGAATCTTTGTCCAGCAATGGATAGAGATAGAGAGAGAGACCCACATCAGAGCACTGGACTGAGCTCTCAAGGTCCAGTTGAAGAGCAGAAGGAAGGAGAAGATGAGCAAGGAAGTCAGGACTGCGAGGGGTTGGTTCACCCACTGTGAAAGTGTTTCTGATCTAATGGGAGCTCACCAAATCCAGCTGGACTGGGACTGTACGACCATGTGATCAAACCGGACTGTCTGAATGTGGCTGACAATGGGGGCTGACTGAGAAGCCATTGATAATGGCACTGGGACCTGTTTCTAGTGCATGTACTGGCTTTATGGAACCATAGTCTATTTGGATACACACCTTTCTAGGCCTGGATGGAGGGGGAAGGGCCTTGGAATTCCCACAGGGCAGGGTACCCTGTCCTATCTTAAGGCTGGAAGGGGAGGGAGGAGGGTAAGTGGGAGAGAGGGAGGGGAATAGGAGGACGGAAGGAAGTGGAAATTTTTGAATGAAAAAAAATAAAATCCTCAAAACATTAAAGAAAATGTTCTACCCTGTGTTCAAGCCAACATCAAGTCACTGTTATACAGAGAGATTCCAATAGGTATGAGTCTCAAGACTATTTATTACATAATAAAGTGTTATTTTCTGCTATGTTGACCCATGTTATGCCCTGAAGCTGACTTGATCACACACCTGATGGACAGTTTTTTGCAATAACACATGTTGTATACTACTGTCTTTGAACAGAACACTGGTAGCCAGTAGTTTTCTTCCATATGATCCATTCTAGAGGGAATGCTTTCTCTTAGGAAAGCACAGAAGGCCTAATGTCCATACAGCCCCTTTGCTCTCTGAAATTTCACATGTGTGGAAGGGGTAGTTGGTAAGGTGCTGGATCAGGCTTTTGCTACTATTTTATGACTCCCATGATTCCTATAGAACACACAGGCACTTTGCCCATTGGGGGGATCAATCAAGAACAACCTCCAAGCTTCATTTCAGAAAGGATAAAGGGTTTCATTCCTGAAACATTCCAGGAAGCCTGACTCTTTATGGGGGTCACAATGAGCAGTAGTGTTCACTGTTTCTGGATTTCTAGGTGACAAGCTGATCATAAAGAGTTGCTCATCTTATGTCTTAAACCTGCTTACAATGACTTCTTTCATTCAAAGTCAGATCCTCTGCTATGGTGTCTTGTGAAGAACTCAGGTTTAGGTATTGGAATGCAATAAACCATAGACACATAACAAACAACCACTTTTAAGCTTAAGACTGCTCTTAAACAAACATGTCAAGATAAAAATATGTCCCATCATTTAATATTGTCCATCTTAGTGATGTTCATATTTTCACTGGAATAACAGAAGTTTGGTCCCTGGACATAGCTGCCGCTTCAGAGCAATGAATGGATTGTGCCCTGATAATGTCATCAGGAAGAGTCAATCATTAACTTTTAGTTGCCTGGTTGCTATTGAAATCAAGATGAAGGAAGAATTTGAATATGTGGTGCGTCATGGCTCTACAAGAAACCAGATATACTCATGGTAGAAAACTTGACAGAGATGTTTCTGTATATATTAAGATTTAATGGGAATTATATGGCAATAAAGCTTTCATAGATTTTTGCTGTTGTTTCTATTTTTGAGGTAAGGTTTCACTATGTAACCCTTGTTGGCATGGAAGTAGCTATATAAAACAGGTTGGTCTACAATTCATGGAGATCTACTAGCCTCAGCCTTTCCTCTAATGGAACTAAAGGGATGCATGCTTGGTATTCCTTAGATTTCTACAAGAACACTTTTCAAAGAGCCATGAGCACAGTGTTGATAGCCTTTCCAGCATTATAGGACACTTCACTTCAGTGAAAGAGCTAAGGTGAAGCCATATATATTTGCTTCCACTGAGGCAGAGACAGAGACTCCTTAAGGCATAAAGAGTAAAGAGGAGACCACAATGTGGTCCATTTGATATACTCATCTCCTCCTGCCTAAATCCTCTGTATGGTACTCTACTTTCCAGCCCAAAAAGCATCAGGTGTTGGTGATCATGACCAGTAGTTCAAGTGCCCATATGAACAGTGCCATTCTCTGCCTCAATGGAGATCTTCCATTCCATGAATAAGCCCTATCCACCACAGTACAGTTCTTTGTCCTCACTTCTCATCAGTGTGGAAAGGCCACATAATCTTGACCCAGACAACTTCCTGGCCTTCCAAAGTGTCCCATGCTCACAACCCAGCAGGATGGCTTCCAGGCCCTCTGCTACATCTACCTCCCACAAAGAGCATGGTCAGAACCATCCCCACTAGAAACTTGCCTCTGGAAATAATCGTTTAGAAGCCCAATGTTGACTACACTTCCACTCTGGTCCATCTTGTAAGAATCTCACAGATCAAAATGACAAACTGAAAGAAGTAAAAACCACTGACTTCAAGTCTAGATGTTTTACTAAGTATGTCTGATTTGCTCCCACAGCTAGGGGAGAATGAGGACTGGTTGAGGCTGAAGGGGAAGACCACCAGACCCTGAGACCCAGGCAATGTCAGTTCTCACTAGGGTCTGTCAAATCAACCACAGATTTGGTGTCCTCTTTGAAGAGTTAATGGAGCTGTTCATTGTCCTACACCACCAGACACACATGCTCTGGGGTGATGCATTTCTTACCATTGATGTGGGCTTCCATGGCAGCCAGCTCAAGGATCTTGGATGTCAGGTACTCGAGTACACTGGCGAGGAACACAGGAGCAGAAAAAGTCAGTCGCTGGGAATAGTTTCCTTCTTGAAAATAGTGCTCCATTTGGTTGACCGGAAATTGAAGCTCTCCTCTTGTGGACTGGGGTCGTGTTTGCCTTTTCCCTGTGATTGTTCAGGTTTGATAGATTTGGCTCAGATAGCCCTCTCCTCTGGCCTGGGTCTCTCAAGTAAACCAGCTGTCATAATGACTTATTACCTTTTCCTCATACATCAGGAGAGGCCTTTGTGACTTGGACTTTGTGATGTCATTGGTGTCCATGGGATTATGGTGTTTACCATGTGTAGGAAACTATACACCTTAATGAATACAACCCCCGTAAAGGGAAATCTAGTTTTCTACTTTATTTTTACCTCCTAGCAAAATTGTTTTTAGTGGAATACGTTTGTCTACATGATGCAGCTCAAAGATGATGAATCAAATTAGTTTTCCTATTGTTTCTAATCTCTTTTAGAGCCATATGTAAGGCCTAGTTCATCTAGCATGCACAAAACTTTCAGCAGAGGCTCAACTGCCCTCTTCTCACAGTGACAGAAACAGTTTTGTCTCCTTTCATTGCCATCTCACTATTACTCGGTGATTCCATTTCTATTCTACCTGTTCTTCAAATTATATGCTTTATCAATTTGTTTCAAATCTTCCAGATAAATATTTAACAGGTTTCCCTTTCTCTATGAGTATTGTGATTTTCGAATTTTACATGATTATCTCTGCCCATTTTTGGGAACACCCACTCACATGGCCAACTTCTTCAGGTTAAGCTATAGACTTTGCATCCATGTAAATGTAAGTGACAGAAATCTGTCCCCATGCATCTCCTTTTCAAAACATCAAAGGAACATTTTGGAAACTTTAAAATTTATTATTTTATATATATTAATTGTGCAATGGCTCTGTGCGTAAGAGTGTTTGTCATTAAGCCTGACAAGTGGAGTTCAATCCCAGAAGCCACATGACTGAAGAAAATCAACTCCTAAAAGTTTTGCTCTAATCTCCAAATCTGCACTATGCTATGAACATGCTCTCATACATACATATACACATTCACAAATATATGCACACAACACATAAATAAAAAAGGAATAAACAAAAAAAGCATTAAATTAGAAGGTTTTATTGGGCAAAAATTAATTTATTTATTTATTTTGTTTTCAAGTATATGCATATTTATTTTTACCACACTTCACATCTATTCTTTTTTTAACATCTAATGTCTACACATCTTCATGTGCATTTATATACTTCTTAATTATAAGCAGAATACCTTTAGGAAACTTTTGTCAATTTTCTTTTTTTATTATTTAATAAAAAAATAAAAAAAATTAAAAAAAGTTTATTTTTGTAATATTCTTTTTATTCTTTTTCCCCAGTTTTAATTTTCTTGATTTCTCACTTAGTCTTGCATTTTTGTTTGATATTTCTATACAACTGAAAAGTTATTCCCCATTATTTGAAAAATATGGCTAAGAACTTTATTTTAATTTTACAAAGATTTCTTTTAAGACAGTGTTTATATAACAAAATTCAAAATTTTAGCAATTTAGCTATATAGTTTGTAGCCTGTTCCAAATGTTGTAAAACACGATCTGATTCTCAAAAATGTTAATCAATCTGGAAAGCTACCATGAGCCTGCCTACTAACCAATTAAATGGTTATTTTTATAAAACCTATACAATATAGGAGCCATCAATATTTTATCTTGATAAGGGGAGTGGGGCCTATGAAACCCCACCTCTCTTGGGGGATTATTAGAAAATAAGAGTTTGAGGGATAGTCTTATTTATTTCGGTCAGGTAGACATATATAAGTTGCCCTTATTCCACTAATTAACCTCCTGCACAACCTAAGGCAACTACCTATTATTAAGCTTAGTGGGCTGCATGCGTGTGCACACACACACACACACACACGCACACACACACACACACACACACAAGTCATGCAAATTTTAGGAGGAGTGATTTTTTAAGACAAAGGTCTACAGAGGGAGAAGAATGAGGAGTGACATGACTAAGATTTGTTTTATTAGTGTATTATTCTTTTGACAGAGCTTTCTGTCCTGCTCAGTCCTGCAGCCATTTAGTCCCAAATAAACAAACAGAGGCTTACATTAATTATAAACTGGATGGCCTATTAGCTCAGGTTTATTATTAACTAACTCTTACATCTTAAATTAATCCATAATTCTTGTCTGTGTTAGCCACATGGCTTGGTACCTTTTATCAGTGAGGCATTCTCATCA
Source organism: Ondatra zibethicus (assembly GCA_004026605.1). Classification (NCBI taxonomy): domain Eukaryota; kingdom Metazoa; phylum Chordata; class Mammalia; order Rodentia; family Cricetidae; genus Ondatra; species Ondatra zibethicus. The sequence goes on along the minus strand of PVIU01030513.1, from coordinate 6,900 downwards.
TGTTTCCTCTGTGTGTCAGTGACTACTGCAGCCCTAGCCTTTCCTCTTCCCAGAATTCTCCTATTCTGGTCATTCTGCCTATACTTCCTGCCTGGCTACTGGCCAATCAGTGTTTTATTAAACCAATACAAGTGAAAAATCTTTACAGGGTACAAGATCATAGTCCCACAGCACTCCCCCTCCTCTTTTTCAAAACAAAAACTCTGAATCTAATCTCCTTTGTTTAGCTTTCTCCCTGACCATTATCCATAACAACTTGTAACCAATACTCTAAACGAAGGAAAACATCCATAATCCATTTTTAGGAAATATGGGCCTAGTTTCCCAGGCTACTTCTTGATGATTGCAGGTATTGATAATCTTATGGGGACCAAAAGAAAATTTAGGATTATGATCAAATGCTAACTGGAATATTCTGTGAGGCCTGATCATCACCACCAAAAGTCTTGAGACTCTTCTGGATGTAGAACTCAGAGGAAACTCCAACAGAGGTCCTCTGAAATGTTGGATCATCCGTGCCATCAACTCCCATAGGAGATTTTTCAGGGGGTCTTCCTTGATGAAACCTGGTTTTACTTAACCCAGAATAAATCCACAGCCTCTCATTTCCTGTGAAAACAAAAGCAAAACCTCTTCTCCAAAGTAACATATCTTTGGACTTAAATTTTGAAATTAAGGCATTTTCAAAATATATATGTTGGATTAATCTAGCAGCATTTATAATCAAATGTCTTTTAGCAGCTGTTGATCTTTCCTCAGCCATCAAACAATTCAAAGACAACATAATGACATACAGTATCCAGATTCTCTGTATATTTTACATCTTTATGTGGTTTTATTTTAAACCCTATTTCTTTTATTTTTATTTTTTGATTTTTGGGGCAGGCTTTCTCTGTGTATCTTTGGCTGTCCTGGAACTCACTCTGTAGTTCAGGGTGTTCTTGAACTCATAGAGATCCACCTGCCTCTGGCTCCCATGTGCTGGGATTAAAGGTGTGTGCTACTACACCAAAATATGCTCTCTCTTTTTTTCAAAGGATTTTATCCTTTTTCTTTTCTCTCCCAAGCGTACATATATTTTTAAACATTCTGTAAACTTTTTAGAGGTCTTGCATATGAATATATCTTTATTATATATCTTTATTTTTGTGACCACATAAGTTTTTAATTTGCTTAGCAATATGGCTAGGTTTAAAGCCATGGCTTTGACGGCTGGATCCACCCCATTCCTTAGCTTTCTGAGAGTCTACCATTATGGGAGAAGTACTAGCAGAAGCCATGTTTAATGCCACAACTCTATGGAGTTTCAAGGTCCCTGTCACCACCCAGAAGCATGCTGTCAGTTATTCATAAACATCATTTAAGTGCTTTGTGGCAGAGCCTCTTAAAAGTCCTGCAAGGTTTTTGCAGCTAAAGCTGAACCAGGAAGCCTCTCTTAAATGAGATATGCTTGCCTCTAGCAAACAGAGCCCACCTGAGAAAATGTTGCTACGAAGAAGCCATGCTTAACACTGTTCGTTTTGTGTCTACAATTCTTTCCCAAAATTCTCAAGTTTTAAGTGGATTTAGTTGTCCACATTGGTGCCAATTGTTTACAGAGTTTTTTGTCCTGCCCAGTCCTACAGCCGTTAAGTTCCAAAGAAACAAACAAAGGCTTGCATTAATTATAAACTGGTTGACCTGTTAGCTCAGGCTTCTCATTATCATCTTACATCCTACATTAATTGTCTGTGTTAGCCATGTGCCTTGGTACTTTTTAATCAGTGAGGCATTCTCATCTTGCTTCTTCTGCTTCCAGGTGTCTACTGCAGACTGAGCTTTTTCTCTTCTCAGAATTCATCTATTCTGATCGCCCCACCTATACTTCCTGTCTGGTTGCCCCACCTATAATTCCTGCCTGGCTACTGGCCAACCAACATTTTATTAAACCAATACAAGTGACAAATCTTTACAGGATGCAAGACCATTGTCCCACAGCAGACTCTATCAAGCATTTAAAAAATAAAAACTACTGTTCCCATTGTTTCCAAACAAATCCCTGGAAAATAAATCTTTGCTCCTTATAGGTTTGGCTATTCCAAGTATTTTATGTATTTTATTTTTTATTTGGCTCCCTTTTCAACATGTTTTCATGATTCATCCACATAAGATACATAAATTCTGAATTTATAGCTAAAAGTAGTCCATTATATGGTTATGTGCTTAATCATTTGAAAATGCTTTTGTGGTTTTTCTTTTTAGTTATAAAATTTCTGTTGACTAGGCATAGTGGTGCATGCTTTTCATGCCAGCACCCAGGGGTTAAAAGTAGAGTCAGGTTGATCTCTGTGAGTTCCGGCCAGCCTAGTATACAAAAAGAGTTCGAGAATATCCGGGATCCTGTCTCAAAATTAAATTAAATTATTTATATAAGTATTTATGTATAATTTTAAAATATCTTCTATTGAATTTGCTCAATTTTATACTTTATATAGAGATTGTTAATTTTAATTACTGTAATATTCTCCATCATCCAATTCCTTTCCTATCATTATGAGTCCCTTTTCTTTGAATCTCTATCCTGTAACATGTCTTTTTGTTTTCAGTTAAGATTCACTGCATTTAACCAGGGTTGTCTATGTAGCACTGAATGCAGATTGTCCATTTAGGTACTAGTCAAACAACTGAAGACAATGATTTCCCTCCTTCAAAATATATCAATTAGAATACAACAGGGATGGGTAGTGCCCTGAGAGTCCCTCTAGAATCCATGGTTGACTGAGTTGGGCCCAGTCTCATTCAGGCCCATTGTAAGCAGCCATAGCTTTTGTAAGATCATGATTAATACTGACTGTGCCATGCCCAGAAATTGGCATTTCACAATGGTCCTGCCTATCTTTTGGCTCTTAACATTATTTGCATAACCTCTTTAGCAATATTTCCTAAGCTTTAGTGGAGGTGATAGATATTTTTCATCTAGGGTTGAACACTCATCCTATTGCCAGTTTCTTGAGAAGTGATGGGCTTATGCATTCATTGTAAAGAGAAGCTTCTCTGATCAAGACTGGGAATATTACTTGTCTGTAAGTACAAACATAAATAGTTAGACTATATCTTTATGACATTTCAGTTTAACCAAACAATAATACGTGCTCCACTGGGGCCTTCCTAGCTGTGAATTTTTGACAAAGTTTATATTACCAGAGTCCTAGTTTTCTTTCTATTGCTGTGTTAAAACATCATGACCAAAAGCAGCTTGGGGACGAAAGCATATATTAAGCTTGCATTGAGAAAATGTAAGGCAGAAACTCCTAAAATCTGGAGGCAGAAATCAAAGCAGAACACATGGAGGACTGCTGTTTACTGGCTGCTCAGAATGCTTTCTTTTATGCTCCAACACCCCTAGCCTAGTGACAGCATCACTCCCAATGACTGCATCCTTCCACATCAATTATTAGTCAAGAAAATGCCCCCACAGGCATTTCTACCTGTCAATTTTATGGGTGCTTTCCCTCAGTTTAAGTTCCCTCTTCTCAAATGACTGTAGCTTATGGCAAGTTAACAAAAACCTAACCAACACACCAGACAAGGATATCCTCTTATAGCATTAGCCACAAATCAAATCCAATAGCAGTTAGTTTCCCCATAACAATCATGCCACCATTTTACTAGTGGGCACAATTTCTATTGTATATTGGTATTATAGTTCACAGTGCTCACAGCTGGGTGAGACCACTATAGTTTTTTGCTCTCTTGCAGCATGGATAGCACCTTTTAGCTGGCGGAAACATCTAGCTAAGTTTGAGTTTTAATTCTCTATATCTTGTAACCAAGATGTGGTATCTTTAGCAATTGGGTTGTGCTGGTTGATTTTTATCAATTTAACACAAACTTGTACATTGCTGGGAAGAGGGGATCTTTGTAACAAGAGAGCCTGCTTGGTGGGGTTTCTGTCCTGCCTAGTTCCCACAGCCAGTAAGCCCCCAAAAAAACTACACAGAGCTCTCCATATGTTATAAACTGATTGGCCCATTAGCTCAGCCTCGTATTAGCTCTTATAGCTTATATTAGCCCATTATTCTAGTATATGTTAGCCACATGACTCAGTACATTTTTCAGCAGGGCAGGTCACATCCTGCTTCTTCAGTGTCTAGACAGGACTGGGGAGGAATGGGATCCCTCCTTCCCAGAATTCTCCTGTTCTCACTGTCCAGCCTCTACTTCCTGTCTGGTTGTCCCACCTTTATTTCCTGCCTGGCTACTGGCCAATCAGCATTTATTTAAAACATAATTGACAGAATACAGACAATTCTTCTGCACCAGATATTAATTGAGAAAATATTTACACAGGATTGGTCTATAGGTTAGTCTGTGGGGTATTGTTTTGATTAATGATCAATGTGGAAGGTCCCTCCTACTGTGAGTGGTACTATCATTGTGCATGGGGTTCTGGGGTATATGAGAAAGCAAACTTAACAAGTTCTGGTGGCAAGTCTGTAAATAGTGTTCCTCCATAAAGTCTGCATCAGTTTCTGCCTCCAGGTTTCTGCCCTGACTGCTCAAGGCAATAGACTACAAGTATAACATGAAATAGACCTTCTGCCCCAAAGTTGCTTCTGGTCATGGTGTTTATGATAGTAATGGAATCCCTAACTAAGACAAGGATCAATCAGTTCTTGTGGGCAATCAATGGATTGTTAAGAGCCTGAATTGTTTTGGGAGGCTATAGGTCCTGCTCAACAAACAACATAAAAGGAGTTGTCTCACACTTGCCACTGGGATTTTTTTTTTTTCAGATCTAATCTGAGAATTAAAAAATTCTTTTTTTTCCATACATTGTTTTGTTTTATTTTTTCCATTCAAAAACATAATTAAAGAAATAAAATTTTTTTCTTTCTTCCCCTTCTCCTGGTCCCCTCCCACTACCCCCCCACCCCTCCTCCCTCCCCTTTCTTCCTTGAAAGAGGGCATGGTGCCCTGCCCTGTTGGAAGTCCAAGGCCCACCCCACTCCCTCCCGGCCTAGGAAGGAGTGCATTCAAAAAGACTCGGTTCTCAAAAAAATAATACATGCAGAAGAGATAGGTCCTGGTGTCATTGTTGATGGGTTCTCCATCTGCCAACTTTCGCCGCCACATTCAGAGAGTCTGGTTTGATCATATGCTCATTCAGTCCCAGTCCAGGTGGATTGGTGTGCTCCCATTAGGTCAGGCACACTGTCTCAGTAGGTGGACCAGCCCCTCACGGTCCTAACTTCCTAACTCATCTTCTCCCACCTTCTGCTCTTCAACTGCACCTTGGGGGCTCAATCCATTGATCTGATGTGAATGTGAGTCTCTGTCTCTATCTCCATCCATCGGATGAAATTTCTCCCACCTCTATCCCCGCCCCTGGCTTCCAACTTTTGCTTGATGATCCTGTTTGCTTCCAACTTCCAGTAGGTTCTGTGTATGCTTTCTTTGGGTTCACCTAGGTATTCAGCTTCTCTGGGCTTGCGAGCTAAGTGCTTAGTGACCTTTTTTTAATAAATCATGACTTTCAAAACTAGCATTATCTAACCATGTAAGATATTTGACTTCTAACTCTCTCAAACTCTTATTTTGTTTCTAATTACTTCTTTTATTTTTGAGATTATAATATACTTGCATCATTTCCTTCTGTGCATTCCTCCCTCCCAAACTTCCTCTATATCTTCCTTGTTCTCTTTCAATTTAATGGCCTTTGGTTTCCCTAATTGTTTTTGCATGCATATATGTACAGCTGTATGCATATATGTTCCTAAATAAAAACTGCTCAGTCTGTATGTTACTTGTATGTATATTTTCAGGGTTGACCATTTGTAGCAGACAGCAGCTTTCTAACTGAACTCAAGACCAAATCAACAAGAAGAAAATCATGCCTGGTACTGGAAACATAGCTAAGTATCCAGGCCTAGTGAAGTTTTCAATCTTGCGGGAAAAAAGCTAAACCTTTTTTAAGATAAACTAATATGTCATCGTAATTCTTAGCAATAATCTAAATATTTGTTCTTATACCCACAGGTAAATGAAGTAATCCTTACCCCTCACAAAGGAAATATCTCCTTGTAACAGATGGAGATCATAGGTGAAACCCACAACCAAAGTAAATGCAGAGTTGTGAAGCCCGCTCCTAATGGATTCCTCTACAAATCAACTCCTACATCTAAGGTTCAGGTTTCATTGCAGAAGAGGAAAAGAAAAAATTGAAGAGCTAGAGAATCAGCATTTACTTTGAGATCATATCTCATGGAGCTTACTTTGATTTGAGATTGTATCTCCTAGTAATGTCAGAACACTTTTTAAACATTTTTTTTAATTTGGACTACAAAAGAGTAGGTTTCCATATGTCTTTTCAATATACACTGTTTTAATTAACACTCCCTCTCATATCATCATTATTTAGGTGGAACCTCCACTTCAACCCCACTCCTCTCTCTCCAAACCCTGCCTTCAGAAAGCCTGCCAAGTTGCAACTCCCCCCTCTGAGATGCTCGTGATTAAGCCTACAGGGTATTTAAGACCTGGTCCCTTGGCCTGCAACGTGATTTCTCTCTTGCCTCCCCTGAGAGTCACCCAGGAGTTGCTTTGCTCTGTTTATTAAATTTTATTTTATTAATTCAGTCAGATTTGGCTTAATGTGTTGGCAGAAAAGCTCACAACCTGGGCTGATTCCACTTCCTAGATACTGTGAATACAGCACCAATGAACACGGTTGAACATATCTATATTTGGATACATAGGTCTTTGTGCATATGCCCAATAGATGATTGTACTGGCTGGTTTTGTGTGTCAACTTGATGCAAGCTAGAGTCATCAGAGAGGAAGAAGCCTCAGTTTAGGAAAAACCTCTATGAGATCTAGCTATAAGGCATTTTCTCAAATAGTAATCAGTTGGGGAGAGCC
>PVIU01030512.1:0-15956 GCA_004026605.1 Ondatra zibethicus | reverse complement strand
CACCTGACTTCTCTATGGAAACCATGAAAGCTAGAAGGTCTTGGATAGATGTGCTGCAGAAACTAAGAGACCATGGATGCAAGCCCAGACTACTATACCCAGCAAAGCTTTCTTTCACCATCGATGGGGAAAACAAGATATTCCAGGATAAAAACAAATTTAAGCAATATGTAGAAACAATTCTTATTTGGAGAGAAAATAGGAGGTTTTGTAGGTTTAGCTATTTTTTATTAATTTTACCATGTGACTTGATTGCATTTTTCATTCTGTAACATACAATTTGATGTTATATAGTGCTTTGAAAACATTTTGTTTTTAATTATCTTTCTGTGTCTGTATTTGGGGTATATGTATGTAAATGCCAGTGCCTGAAAAGACCAGAGGTGTTGGTTTCCCTAAGGCTGGAGTTATAGGCAATTGTGAGTTGACCAGTGTAGGTGGTGGGACTGGAACCTGGGTCCTCTGCAGGAACAGTACATGCTCTTAAAACTTAGTCATCTCTCTATCCCTATATATGAATTTTATAGGAAATATTTACAATATTCTTTCTTTTCTGCAGATAGTTGTTGTCTTTTCCTATGCTATTCTGTTTTTTTCTTCCTCATTCCACCCATCAGTTATCACTAAAATGTATTTGTTAGTGCATTTGGGTTTGACGATTCATCCATTTTTTCACCTTCACCCTTCCAATCTTCATCATTTATATGCTCATTATAAAGAAGACTTTTCTTTGATATTTTCAATACCATATTTCTAACACTCCAAAAAGTTCCTGGGAATCTGTACTATTCAATATTTTCTGAAAAAATTAAAAAAATCACATTTTATTGCTAAAGAATATGTAATAATGCCCAAATGTTTTTCAGATCAGATTCATTTTCTTTATTTGAAAATCTAGATAGTTCACAGTCTACCTGTATCTTTTCAGCCTTCTTACTCCTGTGCAACCCAAGCAGTAAGGCTATGCACATAATATAATAGTATAGGATTCCCATGATCTCTTGATATCTTCATTTTTCCCCAGTTGTGGTTTTATGTGATAGTCTCCATTTGCCATAAATAAATTTCTTTGATGAGGGGTGGGAGTTATGCGTATCTGTCAGTACAAGGATAAGATTAAAAATGTAGTAAAGAACCACATTGATCTAGCAAAATGGTGGTAGTAATTTGTTTTGTATAGCCTATAAGCTCAATGACTTTGAAAATTTGGCTATGATTTGTAGGAGGTTCTATTGTCTATGTGTTGCTTTCATTGGTTGAATAATGAAACTGCCTTGGCCTTTTGATAGGACAGCACTTAGGTTGGCGGAGTAGACAGAACAGAATGCTGGGAAGAAGGGCAGCGTGGCAGATGCCATGAAGCTCCTGCCTGAGACTGATGCTGGTTAGAATCTTTCCCAGTAAGCCACGATCTCATGGTGTTGCACAGATTGGTAGAAATGGGTTAAATCAAGATGTGAGAGTTTGCCAATAATAGGCTAGAGATAATGGGCCAGACAGTAATTTAATTAATACAATTTCTATGTGGTTATTTCGGGTATAAGCTAGCTGGGCAGTAGGACACAGCCTGTTCCTCATTACTACAGTTTGGCCCCTGGCGCCATTCTGTAGTATGAGGCTAGTGGGCCTGCTTTTCATCCCACCCAGCCGGCTCCCAGCCACCCAGCTAGCTTAACCCCTGAAATAACCACACAGAAATTGTATTAATTAAATTACTGCCTGACCCATTATATCTAGCCTCTTTTTGGCCAACTCTCACATCTGATCTAACCCATTTCTACCAATCCGTGTAACACTACAAGGTTGTGGCTTACCGGGGAAAGATTCTAACCAGCGTCAGTCTCAGGCAGGAGCTTCACGGCGTCTGTCTGTCTGCTCTTCTTTCCAGCATCCTGTTCTGTGTACTCAGCCACCTAAGTGCTGCCCTATCAAAAGGCCAAGGCAGTTTCTTTAGTCCACCAATGAAAGCAACACATAGACAGAATAACCTCCTACATCAAGGATTATAGTACCAAGTATAATTTTTATCTTGTTGAGTGGACCTTAAATCCAACTAGACAGCTTTAAGTTACCAATACCATGTGAGTGCCATTTATTGCATGTTTAGAAATTTCTGGCTATGGTGGTTATTGTTGTGGTTCATTGATATTGCAGTTGAGGAGGACTATTAATTTCTCCCCTCACTTGGTAGCTTGAATGGTATTTTTTGGAACTCTGGAAGCAAGTCCTCAAAAGAAAACTTTCAGGTTAGATCCAGATTGTAAAATCCAAGACCTGTGTCCTAAGTTTATCGTGTTTTTAGTAATAGGGACTTATCTTTAGTCTTTGGTACGCAGTCACAGGCAACAGCAATAGACTATTTTATTTTGCAAGTTACTTGGACTACCCTGACCAATAATATGAATGGGGATTTTTTTCATAATATTCAGAAACTGGAAATAACCTATATGTTCCTCAATCAAAGAGTAGATAAAGAAAATCAACAAGATAGACAAACCTTTATCCAAACTAATAAAAAGGCAAAGAGAGAACATATAAATTAACAAAATCAGAAATGAAAAGTGAAATAACAGACCCTGAGGAAATCTGGAGAATCATCAAGCCATACTACAAAAAACTGTACTTTACAAAACTGAAAATTGGAAAAGAAATGGACATTTTTCTGGATAGATTTTACATACCAAAATTAAATCAAGACAAGGTGAACAATTTAGATAGACCTATAACCTGTAATGAAGTAGAAGCAGTCATCAAAAACCTCCCAACCAAAAAAGCCCAGGGCCAGATGGTTTCAGTGCAGAATTCTATCAGAACTTCCAAGAAGAGCTAATATCTATAATGCACAAAGTATCCCACATAACAGAAACAGAAGGAACATTGCCAAACTCTATTTATGAGGCTACATTTACCCTGACATTGAAACCACACAGAGACTCAAACAAGAAAGAGAATTGCAGATCAATCTCACTCATGAACATAGACGCAAAAATACTCAATAAAATACTTTTAAACTGAATCCAAGAACACATCAGAAAAATCATCCACTATGATCAAGTCAGTCTCATTCTAGGGATTTAGGTATGATTAAACATACAAAGGTCTATCAATGTAATCCACCATATAAATAAACTGAAAAAAAACCCATATTATCATCTCAGTAGATGCTAAAAAACTATTTGACAAAATCTAACACCCCTTCATGATAATAGCTTTGGAGAGATCAGGGATACAATGAAATATCTAAGCACAATAAAAGCAATATCCAGCAAGCTTACAGTCAGCATCAAATTAAATGGAAACTCAAAGCAATTCCACTAAAATCAGGAACAAGACAAGGCTGTCCACTCTCTCCAGAACTATTCAACGTAGTTCTTGACATTCTATCTAGAGCAATTTTAGCTACACAACAAAAGGATATCAAGAGGATTAAAATTGGAAAGGAAGAAGTCAACTTTTGCTATTTGCAGATGATATAATAGTATATCTAAGTGACCCCCAAATCTCTAACATGCAACACATACAGCTGGTAAATACATTAGGTAATTTGGCAGGATACAAGGTCAAGTAAAAAAAAAGTAGCTCTCCTATATACAAGTGATAAAGAAGCTGAGAAAAAAAATCAGAGAAATATCACCCTTCACAATAGCCACAAATAACATAAAATACTTGGGGTAATACTAACCAAAGAAGTGAAAGACCTGTTCGACAAGAACTTTAAGTTATTGAAGAAAGAAATAGAAGAAGATGCCAGATAATGGAAAGATCTCCCATGCTCTTGGATAGGTAAGATAAACATAATAAAAATGGCAATTTATACCAAAAGCAATACCAAAAGCAATCTACAGATTCAAAGTAATCCATATCAAAATCACACCACAATTCTTCACAGACCTTGAAAGAACAATACTCAACTTCATATGGAAAGCAAAATCCCAGGACAGCCAAAACAATCTTGTACAATAAAGGAATTTCCAGATCCATCAACATTCCTGACATCAAGCACTATTAGAGACCTAGAATAATGAAAACAGCTTGGTATTGTCATAAAAACAGACAGGTTGACTAATAGAATCAAATTGAAGACCCAGATATTAATCCACACAACTATGAACACCAGTGTTTTGACAAAGAAGCTAATATTATACAATGAAAAAAAAGAAAGCATCTTCAACAAATGATGCTGGGCTAATAGGATGTCAACATGTAGAAGAATGAAAAAGATCCATATCTATCACCATGCACAAAACTCAAGTCCAAATGGATCAAAGATCTCAACATAAAGCCAAATACACTGAACCTCATAGATGAGAAATTAGGAAGTACACTTGAACACATTGGCACAGGAGAACACTTCCTAAATATTACCTCAGTAGCACAAACACTGAGAGAAACAATTAATAAATGGGACCTCCTGAAATCAAAAAGCTTCTGTAAAGCAAAGGACACAGTCAACAAGACAAAATGGCAGCCTACAGAATGGGAAAAGATCTTCTCCAACCCCACATCAGACAGAGGGTTGATCTCCAAAATATACAAAGAACTCAAGAAATTGGTCATCAAAAGAACAAATAATACAATTAAAAACTGGGTATAGACAGAAACAGAGAACTCTCAACAGAAGAATATAAAATGGCTATAAAACAGGAATTTGAAAGGACTGTCCTAACTTGTCTTAGCTGAGTTTGGTAGTTACTTTCTTTTTAGTCCTGCCTATCCAATTTGCGTAGTTACTGTCCACAATCAAAGCAAGGGCAGTTTCTTTGCCCAGTGGCTAACTTTATCACAATACAAGCAAACTCCATATGAAGGTTCTTTGATCTTCCTTTTTTGAAGTAGATTTGTGCTACCAGGAGCAGACATATCTCACTGTCATAAAAAGTCTTGTTATTAAAACACTGTTTTCTTGGTTTTTCAAGACAAGGTCTCTCTGTGTAGCTTTGATGCCTGTTATGGAACTATCTCTTGTAGACCTGGTTAACCTTGAACTCATAGAGATCCACCTGACTCTGCTTCCCTAGTTCTGGGCTTAAAGGCATGTGCCACCACTGCCCAGCTTTATTAAAACATTTTAAATGACATATTCTGTATGTCTATAAGGTGTTTGAAGAACACCTATCTATCTAAAATATATCTCTGTATGACCTTGAAAACATACCTAACATGACTATAAGTTTTTTTTTCTTTTCTTTTTCCTTTTTTTTTTTTTGGTTTTTCCAGGAAGGATTTCTCTGCATATTTCTGACTGTCATAGAACTCATTCTGTAGACCAGACTGTCCTTGAACTCACAGAGATCTGCCTATTTCTGCCTCCCTGAGTGCTGTGATTAGAGGTGTGTGCTAAAATTGTCCAGCTTGTAAGTTTGATTGTTATAAATGGCTACTAACCTTTATTTCTTTATTATTCTAAATAGCCTTCAAGGACTAGAACTTTACATTATATGGTGAAATGAGGTACATAGATGTAATACCTTAAAAAAGAGCAGAAACATGGTTCTATATAGTATAACAAATAACCTTAAATTTGTATCAATATATGGATCAAAATCCATAAAAATGTTAAACATTTGAGACTAGTGGTTGTTCAAAGGCAGACTCAAAAATCTACCCTTTATCCCCTCATTTCTATGCTATACCACTCATTTTTCCCTTCAGAAGGAGAATCCCGAATCTAATCTTTGTTGCTCACATTTATTCTTGAGCATGACCAATAATAACTTGCTGTCAACCTGTGTAAAAGATGACAAACATCTGTAACCTACCAAATGACCAAAAACCACCCACTCCAACTCTTGGGAAAGTAGGTGTTATATTCTTTTGACTACTTTCTGTTATTTAGGGGTGATGGCAACTTTAGGGGACCCTGAGAAAATTGAGATAATGATCAAGTCCTGGGAGAGCTGACTGTACAATTTGTGTAATAGGAAAGTACAAGGCTTCTTCTAAGTACTGGCTAGAGTAGTCTGTGAGGCTGGACCATCTCAGCTAGGAGCATTAAAGATGTTCTGGATTGTAGGCTAGTTTCTTTCTTTTTTTTGCTTTATGTCTAAAAACTACTTATGAGTGAGTACATATGATATTTGTCTTTCTGGGTCTGGGTTACCTCACTCAATATGATGCTTTCTAGATCCATCCATTTGCCTGCGAATTTCAAGATGTCATTATTTATTCTGCTATATAATACTCAATTGAGTAAATATACCACATTTTCCTTATCTATTCTTTGGTCAAGGGTCATTTAGGTCGTTTCCAGGTTCTGGCTATGACAAACAATGCTGCTATGAACATAGTTGAGCACATGTCCTTGTGGCACAGTTGAGCATCCTTTGGGTATACATTAAACGGTGGTATTGCTGGGTCTTGAGGAAGGTTGTTTCCTAATTTTCTGAGAAATTGCCATACTGATATCCAAAGGGGTTGTCCCAGTTTGCACTTCCAGCAGCAATGCAGAGTTGTTCCCTTTATACCACATCCTCTCCATCATAAGTTGTCATCAGCGCTTTTGAACTTGGCTATTCTTAAAGGTGTAAGATGGAATCTCATTGTTTGTTTAGATTTGCATTACTCTGATGGCTAAGGATGTTGAGCATTTCCTTAATTGTATCTTGAGAGTTCTCTGTTTAGGTATGTACTCAATATTTTTAAATTGAATTATTTGTTTTTTCTTTTTTTGATGACCAATTTCTTGAGTTCTTTGTATATTTTGGACATTAGTCCTCTGTCTGATGTGGTGTTGGTGAAGAACTTTTCCCATTCTGTAGGCTGCCATTTTGTCTTGTTGACTGTGTCCTTTGCTTTACATAAGTTTTTCAATTCCAGGAGGTCCTATTTATTGTTTCTCTCAGTGTCTGTGCTACTGGAATTATATTTGGGAAGTGGTTTCCTCTGCCAGTGTGTTCAAGTATACTTCCAAATTTATGTGGTTCAGGGTGTTTGACTTTATGTTGAGGTCATCCATTTGGACTTGAGTAAAACGACTGAAAGACACTTAAGAAAATCATTGTTACATTATTTTAAAAAACAGATATTTGTACATGCCAACATGGATTGCTCTTCAAGGGGCAGTGTTCCATTTTTTTCAGCATAAAACAAAGAAAGAAAAAAACAAATATGGAAAACACAAAGAAAACAGAGGCATTAAGCAAGCAGAGAAATCTAAAGTGGGAGAGATCTCAGATTCTTCTGTTACAATAAAACAGATCCTTGGTGCAAACTTCAATAAATCTATGACTAAGCTGAGTGTTAAGGTTATCATTTTTAGTAAAACCAAAAACTATATATAATAAATAGACCTAGAAAGCAGTATATTGACTGAGGTAACCCAGACCCAGAAAGACAAATATCATATATACTCACTCATAAGTAGTTTTAGACATAAAGCAAAGAAAACGAGCCTACAATCCAGAACATCTTTAATGCTCCTAGCTGAGATGGTCGAGCCTCACAGACCATTTACAATAACCACAAATAACATAAAATATTTTGGCTTAAAACTAACAAAAGTAGTGAAAGATCTGTGCAACAAGAACCTGAAGTCTTTGAAGAAAAATTGAAAAGGATATTGTAAAATGGAAAGATCTCCCATGCTCTTAGATAGGTAGGATCAACATAATAAAAATGGCAATTCTACCAAAAGCAATCTACAGATTTAATCTAATCCATGTCAAAATTCACAACACAATTCTTCACAGACCTTGAAAGAATACTCAACTTTCATATGAAAAAGAAAACCTCGGAATATCCAAAACAATCTTCTATAATAATGTAACTTCCAGAGGCATCACCATCCCTGACATCAAACTCTATTATAGAGCTACAGTAATGAAAACAGCTTGTTATTGGTATAAAAACAGACAGGTCATCCAATGGGATCAAATCAAAGACCCTGATAATGATCCACAGATATGAACACCTGATTTTTTACAAAGAAGCTAAAATTATACAATGGAATAAAGAATCTTCAACAAATGTTGCTGGCATAACTGGATGTCAACACATAAAAGAATTCAAATACATCCATATTCATCCCCAGGCAGAAAACCTAAGTCCAAATGGATCAAAGACCTCATTATAAATCTAGCCATACTGAACCTCACTGAAGAGAAATTAGCAAGTAGCCTTGAATACATGGGCACAGGAGACCACTTCTTAAATATGACACCAGTAGCACAGTCACTGAGAGCAACAATTAATAAATGGGAGTTCCTGAAACTGAAAAGCTTCTGTAAGGCAAAGGACACTGTCACTAAGAAAAAACAGCAACCTTCTGAATGGGAAAAGATCTTCACTAAACATACATTGGGCAGAGGGCTGATTTCCAAAATTTATAAAGAACTAAAAAAAACCTAGACATCAAATTACCAAAGAAACCAATGAAAAATGGGGTACAGATCTAAACAGATAATTCTCAAAAAAGAATTGCAAATGGCCAAAAGACATTTAAAGAATTGTTCAACATCCTTAGCCATCAGAGAAATGAAAATCAAAATGACTCTGTGATACCATTTTATCATAGTCAGAGTGTCTAAGATCACAAACACCAATGATAACTTATGTTGAAGAGAATTTGGAGTGAGGGTAACACTCTTCCACTGCTGGTGGGAGTGTAAACTTGTACAGTCACTTTGGAAATCAGTATGGTAGTTTCTCAGAAAATTGTGAGTTAACCTACCCCAGGACCCAGCAATACCACTCTTAGGCATATACTCAAAGGTTGCACACTCAGACTACAAGGACATTTGTTCAATTGTGTTTATAGCAGCATTATTTGTAATAGCCAGAACCTGAAAACAACCTAGATGCTCCTCAACTGAAGATTGGATAAAGAAAATGTGGAACATTAACACCATGGAGTACCTCTCAGTGGTAAAAAAACATCTTAACATTAGCATGCAAATGGATATGAGTAGAAAAAATCTTCCTGAGTGAGGTAACTCAGACACAGAGAGACAGACATGCTATACTCATAAGTGGATATTAGATGTAAAGCAAAGGATACATCCTATAGTCTACCATCCCAGAGAAGCTAGGGAACATGGACAATCCTAAGAGAGACATAACATGGATACCCCCAAGAAGGGGAAACAGAGAAGTCCTCCTAAAAAAAATTAGGAGGAGGGGAGAATAGGAGGGAGGAGGAGAACCTGATGGAATGGGATGCTCAAGAAGGGGGAAGGACAGTGAGGAAGAGAAGGGAAAGACATTATCTTGACTGAGTGAGTGATTAAAGGGCTATAGAGAAACATAGCACTAGGGAAATTTTCAGGAATCCTCAAGGATGACCCCAACTAGTACGCTAAGAAACACTTGAAAGGATGCCTAAATTGGCCTTGCACTGTCATCAGACTGATGACTGCCTTAATTGTCATCATAGATCTTTCAACCAGCAACTGATGGAAGCAGATACAGAGATCTACAATGAAGCATTGGGCTGAGCTACTTGAGACCAGTCCAAAAGAGGGAGGAAAGATAAGATGAGCAAAGGGGTCAAGAGCATGATGGTGATACCCACAGAAACTGGAGCTAGTGAGAGCTCACTCACTCTCGACTGATTGTGGGCAAACCTGCATAGGACCAAATTAGGCCCACTGAACATGAGGGACAGTAGTGAGGTCTGGGAAGTCTGTGGGGCCACTGGCAGTGGGGCCAGGATTTATCCCTAGTGTTCTAACTGGCATCTAGGCGCACATTCTTTTTGGAGGGATAACTTGTTTAGTGGGGAGAGTCTTGGTCTTGCCTTCAAGTGAAGTGTCAGACTTTGTTGACTCCCCATGGGAAGCCTTACCCTTTCTGAGGAGTAGATGGGGAGTCTGGATGGGGAGAGGTAGAGGAAATGGGAGGAGGGGAGGAAGTGGGAATGGGGATTGATATGTAAAATGAGAGATGACTGTATCAAAAAATTCTTAATAAAAAAAGGTAAGAAAAGAAGAAACACTCGTGAGCTGCTGGCAGGACAGAGAAAGACTATTTACAAAGATCTCTCTTTTGGTGAGAGTGGGGTATTGAAGTTTCCCTCGATCAATGATTTAAGCTTTAGTAGTGTTTCCTTTATAAGCATAGGTGCTGTTGTATTTGAGGCATAGATATTGAGAATTGAGATATCATTTTGGTTGATTTTTCATTTGTTGAGTATGAACTGTCCATACCCATATTTTTAAATTAATTTTGGTTTGAAGACTATTTTGTTAGATATTAGAATAGTTAAACAGATCACTTCTTGGGGCCATTGTTTTTTAAAGTCTTTTTCCAACACTTTACTCTGAGGTCATGTCTCTCTTTGATGTTGAGGTACATTTCTTGTATGCATGAGAAAGATGGATTTTGTTTTCACATCCATTCTGTTAGTCTTTGTCTTTTATTGGGCTGTTGAAGTCACTGATATTTGAAATAATTTAATGACCGATGACTGTTAATTCCTGTTATGTTGTTGTAGTTGTTTGTGGTGACAGCATGTGTGTGTCTGTCTGTGTGTGTGTGCATGTGTGTTTTCTTTCTTTTGGTTATGCTGGTGTGAAATTATTTAATGCCTGTATTTTCATGAGTGTAGCTAAAATTTTCTTGAATTTGAGTTTTCCTCCTACTACCTTTTGTAGGGCTTGATTTGTGAATAGATATGGTTTAAATTTGACTTTATCATGGACTTACCTTGTTTTCACTGTCTACGGTGATTGAGAATTTTTTCTGGGTATATTAGTGTTAACTGGCATCTCTTGTCTCTTAGAGTCTGCAGCACATCTGTCCACAACATTTTCCATTGAGAAATTAGGTATAATCCTAACTTTTATATGTTAATTGGATTTTTTTCTCTTCCACCTTTTAATATTCTTTATTCTGTGTGTTTAGTGTTTTGAATATTATATAGTAAAAGTTCTTTTTCCAGTCCAAAGTTTTTGGTGTTCTGTAAACTTTTTGAACCTTTATATCTATGTATTCTTTAAGTTAGCTAAAGTTTCTTCCAAAATTTAGTAAAAAAAATATTTGGCCTTTGAGATGGGGATTTTGTCCTTTTTATATTCTTATTATTCTTAGATTTGATCTTTTCATAGTGTTACAGTTTTTCTTTATGCTTTGTGTAATGCCTTTTTAGGTTTAACATTTTCTTTGACCACTGCATCTATTTCTTCTATTGTGTCTCCAATGCCTGAAATTCTTTCTTCTATCTCTTGCATTCTGTTGGTGATGCTTGCATCTGTAGTTCTTGTCCAATTACCCAGATTTTTCATTTTCAGAATTCCCTCAGTTTGTGTTTTCTTTGTTGCTTCTATTTCCATTTTCAGGTATTGAACAGTTTTGTTTCCTTTAACTGTTTTTTTTTTATTTGTCTTTTCTTAGCTTTTTGTGGATTTATTTCAGGGATTTATTGATTTCCTCCATTTTTATTGTCATTTCCTCAATTTCTTTAAGGTATTTATTCATTTACTCTTTAGGCATCTCTATAATCTTCATAAAGTTGGTTTTTAGGTCATTTTCTTGTGCTTCAACTGTATTGGAACATTTAGCACTACTTGTAGTGGGATGACTAGACTCTGATGGCGTCATAATGTGTTGACTATTATTTGTCTTCTCACACTCACATTTCCAATGATTATAGATCCAGGTGTCGATACCTGGATTTATCTTTGCTGAATGGGTGTTGTCGTCCTTGGTTTCTGTTTCCTCTCTCATCTTCTGGCAGCAGTTACCTGTGCTTGTTTGTGTAGTGGGTCTTTACTTGAACTGGGGGCTAGAATTTTCATGGCCTAGATGGTCTCTCATCTAGCAGGTGGTTGCTCCCCAAGTTTGGGGCTGTAGTCATGGCTACATGCAAAGCTTCTGATTTATTCCAGAGTCCTCTGTAGTTCAGGATGCTCTCCTAGCTTCTGGTGGGGTAAGAAGCTGCTGCCTGATTTTCAGTGAGCTTACCTGGTCTTTCTGGTTCTGGGTGCTGTTCTGGCTTTTGGGACTCAGGTTGCTGGCCTGGCCTCCAGTAACATAGGGAGCTTCTACCAGGTGTGTGGGCTGGGATATGGTGATGAGGAGAGACGTGACAGAGTTGTGCTGATCAAGCACAGATGGGGTGGATTGGAGTCTTACTTGGGGTACAGGATGCTAAATTGTCCTCTGGTGGAGTAAGAGGCTTCACCCAGAATTGTGAGTTGAGATATGGTTTGTCAATGGAGAGATGGTAATGGGCAGTGAGAAGGATGGTAAAGAGAAGCAGTGATGGTTCAGAGATCCTCCTAAAGAAAACAGGTTTGAAGGTCAGTTATTTGAAGCTAAGCCTGTGGGTGTTGGGATTACTACCATCAGGGTGGAGTAGGAGGAGATGGGAAGATGTATACAAAAGGGAAGAAGCTACTTACCCAAAAATGCTGTGTCAGTAACAAGGAGGATTCTTAGACCATGGTCTGGGAACTCAGCTTATGGGTATACAGATTGTAAGGGGCAGGAGGTTGGGACAGCAAAAGCAGAAGTGACTTAGGCAAAAAGCAGTTCACATGTGAAGAGGGTTAATAGTTCTGATCTAGAGCTAGGTTTCTGGGCTTACAGATGGTGGTGGTTTGGGAAAGGCAAGGAAAAGGAAGATGTATATTATGTTCTGTTAGTCCATTGTAAATTTCATGACATTAATCAAAATAAAATGAATACACATAAAATAGAATGAAATAGAAGAGAGTAGAGAGTTAGAGGAGAATGAGCTACTCTTGCATAAGTACTCCTACTCATAAAATAATGTTGACAGAACAAACAAAAGTGCTTTGCAAATGCAAGTAAGAGGAATTCAGCATACATTTAAGGTTATAACATAATGTTTTCCATGAAAATAGAGTACACAGCATTCAAAATACCAGAACTTCTGTAAAGAACAAGTGAAAGACTATATTCAACAAGATATAACTATAATTTTTCATATAAAGTAATGTTTGAAGTAAAATCAAAGCTACCAATTACCAAATTAGTGTAGAAGTTAATTCACCTGTCACAGATTTTCAGTTTTGTTTGAGAAGAAAAACCTGGCACTGGCACTGAATCAAAATATGTAGCCACAAAAATAATTCAAACTTGTGATACCAAACTGATCTGTAGATATGTAGTGATAAAGTATGTAGGCAAATTCTTCAATACCCATCATAAGAAACTAGTCAAACACACAATATATCACTACACAGAAATATAAAAAGGAAACAATGTAAGTAAAGTATTTCTATGTACAAATATGGAAAGAGTTCAAAATTATGTTGTAAATTTAAGAAAAAATGGATCATAGCCATTGGTATAACATAGACGAATTAAAAAGAATATGAACTTACATATTTTATCACTCTTTTACTTACTCACCAGTGTTTTTGTGAATGTATATGCCACATTTTGTGTGCATGTACAGGACAGAAGATCCGTGGTAGCTGATTCTCTTCTTCCACCATGTGGGCCTCCTGGATCACAATTAGGCCACTTAGCTTGGGGGTATGCACCAGACGAACCATTTTACTGACCTGAATGTGAGTGAATTTTTTCTTTTTTGAGATAGGGTTTTTCTGTGAAACCATCCTTATTTTCCTGGAACTCACTCTGTATACCAGTGTTCCTTGTTTTCTGTCTTTTCTGGGGTTGTAGACTATAGGCTTTTTATGCTTTGCTTTATGTCTGATATCTACTTATAAGTTAGTACACACCAAGTTTGTTTTTCTGTGTCTGGGTTACCTCACTCAGGTTGGATTTTTCTAGTTTCATCCATTTGCATGCAAATTTCAAGATGTCATTTTTTTAACCATTAAATAATATTCCATTGTACAATAACCTTTTATCCATTCTTTGGTTGAAGGGCATAAGTTGTTTTCAGGTTTTGGCTATTATGAATAATACCATTATGAACATAGTTGGGCAAATGTTCTTGTGGTATGAGTATGGATCCTTTGAGTATATGTCCAATAGTAGTATTACTGGGTCTTGAGGTAGATTGATTCCCAATTTTCAGAGAAACTGCCATAATGATTTCCAAAGTGGCTGTACAAGTTTGCACTGCCACCAGCAGTGGAGGAGTGCTCCCCTTACTCCATATCCCCTCTAGCATGAGCTATCATGGGTGTTTTTGATCATAGCCATTCTGACGGGTATAAGATGGTTTCTCAGCATCATTTTGATTTGCATTTTCCTGATGGCTAAGGATGTTGAGCAGTTCTTTATGTGCTTTTCGACCATTTGAGATTCCTTTATTGAGAATTCTCTGGTTAGATCTGCACCCCATATTTAATTGGATTATTTGACATTTTGATATTTAGTTTCTTGAATTCTTTGTATATTTTGGAGATCTGTCCTCTTTCTGATGTGGGATTGGTGAAGATTTTTTTCCCGTTCTGTAGGTTGCCATTTTGTCTTGTTGAGTGTGTCATTTGCTTTACAGAAGCTTCTCAGTTTTAGGAGGTCCAATTTATTAATTGCCAATCTCAGTTTCTGTGCTACTGGTGTTGCATTCAGGAAGCAGTCTCCTGCACCAATGTGTTCAAGGCTACTTCCCACTTTCTCTTCTATGAGGTTCAGTGTGGTTAGATTAATGTTGAGGTCTTTGATCCATTTGGACTTGAGTTTTCTGCATGGGGATAGATATGGGTCTTCATTTTACATGTTGATGTCCAGTTATAACAATACCATTTGTTAAAAATTCATTCTTTTTTTCCATTGTATAATTTTAAATTGTCAAAGGTCTATTTCCCATTATTTAATCTTTGCTTCTTCGTCAAAGATCAGGTGTTCATAGGTCTGCAGATTAATATCAGGATTTTTGATTAGATTCCATTGGTCCACCTGCCTGTTTTTATGCCAAGCAGATTTTATTACTATAGCTCTATAATAGAGCTTGAAGTCAGGGATTTTGTTAGTTTTTATATAGTAGCTGGATAAAGTAAGGCCTAGTTTTCTAACAACTTCTTGTTGCCCCTCTTCAGTTTCTTGTGGTGGTGTGGTAGGTTCTTCTCTAAATTCCTCTGTCTGTATCTGAATTTTTTTTATTTTCATTTGTACGTCTTTCTAAGGCTTGCTATCTGATTATTCCACTTTTCACACTTAAAACAAAAAAGAATACAAATAAAATATGAATTACCAGACTGATAGTAATTAAAATTGGTTTTGTCAATCAGTTAACTCATTCATCTTCTCATTTTCTGCTTCTATTTTCAAGCCCTCTAAACAAGAGCAATACAAGGTCCTAACACACTTCATTATGATATTTCCCTTCCTTAATGTGAGAAAGATTTTTTCTTTTAACATTAATTAATGCTCTCCTTAATAACTTCTCAGGTTTTACTAAATCAGCTGATTTCTCAGTTTTCCCACCACTCTAGTAATTTCTCTGTCCATGTGGTCATGCCACATTGTAAAGTACCAATGAATATATATGTATATATATGTATATGTTATACATATATATGTACACACACACACACACACACACATATCGTTTTTTACACGAGGCAGATGCTGGGTGAAAACCTGCTAGCTCAGTGTCAAGTAAAGACCCCAGGTTTACCCTCCTCCACTGTTGTCCCAGAAAGAGCTTTCTCCTATACCATCTCAAACAACAACTCTTCCACCACAATGTCCCTTACTTGTACTTCCTGTGTATCTTTCTCTAATCCTCCTGATTTCTTCTTACCCTCTATGGCTTTTGTCCTATCAACTCATTGCTTGCTCTGCCTCTTGACATATGGTTGATTTTATTTAATCCTGCTTACAATAATCAAGAGGAAAGTCTTGGATTAAAGGTGACTACTTGTGTTGAGCTATGCCACAGTTAGATGCAGGTCTTTTCCAGTAAATAATGGAATCTCTTGGTTCACAGTGTGATCAAATATCCTACAACACAGTACCAAATGTTCAACTCATGTGTGTGTGTATCTGTGTATGTATGTACATATAACTATAAAAAAGACTAGGGAAGATAGCCCTTTCCTTGGCCGGGCTTTGGTACCCCAGCACTCTCTCTT
>PVIU01030511.1:0-15983 GCA_004026605.1 Ondatra zibethicus | reverse complement strand
TCTCGCCACAGATGAACTCGCGCGAGATAAGAACAGGAAGTCAAGATGCCAATCCGGGCCTGGCGGAAGTCAGGCTGAACGCCAGCTCTCGGCGAGTTCAGTTCTGAAGGGTGGGGCGGTTTGCAGTGTTAGGGTAATGCAGTCATGGGTGTGTGAAACTTCTTTTAAATTGTCTTTTCCCTAGACGTTTTTATTCGTCTTGAGGATGTCGCGCTTTACCGCGTCCATCTGCTCTGTTGGTTCGGGAAGCTTTGGAAGATTTATGTGAAAACGTTACTCGTAGCCACTGCCTCTGCGCTTTAGACCTGGCAATGAAGCAGTCTGCTGAAACTTGTCTTGCAGACCGAGTATATAAAATACCAGTTATACAAAGTAAGTTATTGGCTCCAGAGGGTAACTGCCTCAGTGGCATTGTACATACAAGGATTAGAAACAGAAATATAATATTTCTTTTTCTCAGTCCACTGCACAATCCCCATTTTCTTCCTTTGTTCGTGGCTAGGCTTCTTGGAGCAGAGTAGAATAGGTGTTTATCGCTCCATAATTGTATTTCTTCTGTATGCATTTTCCCGTTTCGTATCATAAGGACTGTCTTTCCGTCTTTAATATCATGATCAACCACCCTGGAGGTTGCTCTTTTGTAGTTCTCTAATGCTCCTCTACATTTTCCACTGGCTCCTACTCACCCTCCTCTAGGTACCGAATTTTCTCAAGTCATATCTTCCCACTACACCATCTCCATTCATCCTCTTACTGAAGGTGTCTGTAGACAGAAATGACTTGAAATCAAAATTTTGAAGCCCACTCTGTCCTCTGCCTTGCATTTGCTATGTCCTTCCCAAGATCCATCCACAGGGTTTTATTTGCTGCGTCAAAGCCAAATTAATTACCTTCTACTAC
Source organism: Ondatra zibethicus (assembly GCA_004026605.1). NCBI lineage: Eukaryota > Metazoa > Chordata > Mammalia > Rodentia > Cricetidae > Ondatra > Ondatra zibethicus. The sequence continues at coordinate 15,083 of PVIU01030511.1, read as the reverse complement.
AAATTTTGTTGTTTGGTTTCTGTTTGGCATCACCAAACTTGCAGCATTCAGGCTCGGGACTCAGAGCTCACCCCTCTGCCCTGCAATTTAGTTCTTGCTTCTCGTTTCTCCTTTCCCAGTAAAGTACAATAGGAACCCAACCTGAGAATGCAGGGCATTTGATAATTAGTAAGCTGTTTAATTTATTGCTTAAAATCAGCAATTTTTTATTTGACCAGTGATGGTCAAATAAGCTTGCCTTTTCCTGAAAATATGACCAGACTCTAACTTACCTATCAGTTCCACTTCTGAAATATTTTTCCTTTTGTGCATTGATGGAGGTTGAATCCAAGAATCCTTTGCCTTAAGCATGCTCTCTGTAAATGAACTGTACCCTCAGCCCTTCAATTCCTAAATACCTAGTGAAACTAAATACAGATGCTAAGTAGGCATCAACACACTGTTCATGTTCTTGCTGCGTAGTCTAAGACCCTGTTGAGATGTATCGAGTATCCATCACCATGAGCCAGTCTGTTCCAGACACTGGACATCAGCCAGTGTCACTGATAAAATGTTCTCTCCGTGTGCAGTGAGGAAGGCACATTTTCTCTGTGATGTTATTCCTCCAAACCCATAACTCCAGTCAATTATGAGAAAAAAATGAGAAAGTCCTCAAAGGATGTTTCTGCTTCTGTAAAATAAACAGTTGTATAAAAATGTCAAGGTCACCAAAGACTCAGCTGTGCTAAGCCTAATGGGAGCAGTGGGACCCAGCCACGCTAGGCTTAGCGGAGGCCTTGGCCTCAGTAGTTTACCCCGAGGCAATACCTGGGTGCAGGAAGGACCACAAACTGAGATCACCCAGGCACCACCCAAGAACAGATCATCCAAAGGAAATTCCTAACATGCCAACCATTGTAGATAGGATCACCTGCCTGCACACACTCACCAGGACGGGACACCCCTAGACAAATGCCAGCCAATCATGGGACCTGAACCTCAGAAACCTCTCACCCCCTTTTTTTACTACTATAAAAACCTAACTCTGACTGAGCTTGGGGCTCTCCAATTATTCCAATATGTTGGATACCCACAGAGACCAAGTTTGCAAACTTCTATAAAATAAAGGCTCTTTGCTTTTACATATGGGACTCAGTCTCCTTGTTGGTTTTGGGGGACTTCACAGATCCGGGCATAACAAAAGACAGGGAACATCTGAGAAGCTGTCACAGATTGGAGACGTGGCAACTCTTTATGCATGAGATTCTGAATTGAGTTCTGATGCATAAAAAGGACATTAGGTTTTTTTCATATTCTTTTATATTTTTCATTCAAAAGTTTACACTTCCTCCCCTTCTCCCAGTTCCCTCCCACTTCCCCTCTACCCCTCCTCCCTCCCCCTGCTTCCTTAAGAGAGGGCAGGGTACCCTGCCCTGTGGGAAGCCCAAGGCCCTCCCCCCTCCATCCCGGCCTAGGAAGGTGTGCATCCATATAGACTAGGTTCCCAAAAAGCCAATACATGCAGAAGAGATAGGTTCCAGTGCCATTATCATTGGCTTCTCAGTCAGCCCCCATTGGCAGCCACATTCAGAGATTCCGGTTTGATCATATGTTCATTCAGTCCTGGTCCAACTTGATTTGGTGAGCTCCCATTAGACCAGGCACACTGTCTCAGTTGGTGGACCAGCCCCTCGCGGTCCTGACTTCCTTGCTCATCTTCTCCCACCTGCTCTTCAACTGGACCTTGGGAGCTCAGTCCATTGTTCTGATGTGAATGTGGGTCTGTCTCTATCTCCACCCATCGGACAAAATTTCTATGGTGATGATCAAGATATTCATCAATGTGACTATGGGACAAGGCTAGTTCCAGAACCCTCTCCTCTGCTGCCCAAGTACCTAGCTGGGGACATCCCCGTAGAAACCTGGGATCCCCTCTAGAGCCAAGTCTCTTGCCAGTCCTAAAATGACTCCCTTAATGTAGATATCTTATTCCCTTCTCCAATATCCACCCTTCTTCCATCTCCACCCTCCCACTCCCCCAAGTTCTTACCAGTCCTTCCCTTCTCCTTCCCCCTCTCTTCCCCCACCCCCAGCAATACCTCCATCCCTATTCCCACTCCCGTGCTTCCAATGTTTGCCCAGCTATCTTGTTTGCTTCCAATTTCCAGGAGGATCTAAATATGTTTTTCTTTGGGTTCATCTTGCTCTTTGGCTTCTCTAGGCTTGTAAGCTATAAGCTTAAAAGGACATTAGTTTAAACCGATAAAAGTGAGAGAGAAAATGTGTGACTCAGCTAATGTATTGTGTATTAACATCCCAAGTTGCTGGTAGAGGAAGCTGCATGACAATCATATTAGAATTCTCTGTATTTGCAACTCTTCTGCAAACATTTCATTTTTCTTTTTGAATTACTGCTATCTGGTCCTTACATTACATTATAGCACAGTAAAAACTGCCTGTTATGTATATAAAATGGAGCCTTCACCCCTACCGACTAGTGTTCATAGTACTGGAAGGTACTCTGCACACTGCCAGAGGAGAAAGGTGACCACCACCCCAGCTAGAAACCCTGGAGTCTACAAAGGCAACCTGCCTGCAGAAATACTAGTGCAATAGTGGCACAAATGTGGGAATAGCCAACCAGTCTCTGATTGGATTTCAGACCCCTCCATTAGATGGAACCCAAACTTGACACTGCTTGGGTTGCTATACACTTTAGTCTGGATAATTCATGGGTTTAGGAGAAAAGCAAATACTGTTGCTCTGATAAAGGAGCACAGCAATAGAATGACCTTCTGGTATACCCTAGATCAGTGCTTCACTCACCCATCATCAAAGAAGCTTCCTCTTCTATTCTGTAAGTAGATGGTGTAATTATTCAGCCTTAGATAAGGCTGCACTTCCGGGTTCTAAAGGCAGGCACATGTGGTCAGGTCCTCAGGCACAAATGGCTCCGTTAACCCATGTGCACGCATGAGCGTTTACATCCACATATGACTCAGCTAAACCTTTGTGCGCATGCGTGAGTCGCCTGTCATCTGTGTCATCAGTGACGTAGTCACGCCAACCCCCTGTGTGCATGTGCAAGCCAGCTTTTAAAAGCTCTACGCGCCATCGTTTGCTCTCTCTCTCTCTCTCTGCACATCGATCACCAGGCCTGTATGCACTCCCCTCTAATAAACTCCTAAGTGGGTTCGTTGGTATTCCATGTCTCCTTTTCACTCGCGCCAGGTGATTTCAGATGGGAATTAGCACAAAGACCCACAACAGGACAGTGTGCAGAGAGTGAGAGACATCTTAAAAGGGATGTCTCCATCACACTGTCCCCTCAGGGCTCAAGAGCTAGTCAGGAGAGGAGAAGGAAAGACTCTAAGAGTCAGAGGGGATGGATGACTCCAAAGAAAAAGGATTTTCCAGACACAAGAAGACTGATATAGATGAAAATTCACAGTGACTGGCAGTATGAACAGAGTTCAAATCAAATGGGATCCCACCCCTAACCAAGAAGCTATCTGCAAGTGGCACCCACTTGCAAGGGGAAAATTAAGTTTCTCCAATGGAGTCTCATTGGTATAAAAACCACACTTAGGGGTAGGCTCCATGTCAACACAAAACAAAATGATATTTTTGTAGAGTGTCTCATGTTGCTTTGTTTGGTCTTTTTTCTTCTAACTGTTCTTTTGCCCATATATTATAGTTTCTAATCTTGTGTCTTATGGAATGTGTGTGTGTTTCTTTGCATTCTTCCTTTTTCTGTTGGTTTTCTTTCTGAAGAGAGAGGGGGGAAAGACAGAGAGTAGAGTGTGGAGGTGGGTGAGTGGGGAGGTGGAAAGGGTCTGGGAGGAGTTAGGAAATGGGAAACCTCAATTAGGATATATTGTATGAAAAAACTTTATTCAATAAAAAGTAAAATGGAAGTGGAAATGTTTATATATATAACAATTTGCAAAATATTTCTACATTTTATCTTACTGAATTCTGTGAGGGATGTTGTAAGTATACTGGTTAGTTTGTATGTCAGCTTGACACAAGCTAGAGTCATTAGAGAGGAAGGAGCCTCAGTTGAGGAAATGTGTCTATGAGCTCCAGCTGTAAGGCATTTTCTCATTAGTGGTCAGTGGGGGAGGGCCCAGCCCCTGGTGGGTGGTGCCATTCCTATATGGTGGTCCTAGGTTCTATAAGAAAGCAGGCTGAGCAGGCCATGGGAAGCAAACCAGTAAGCACACCCCTCCATGTCCTCTCCATCAGCTCCTGCCTCCAGTATCCTGCCTTGTTGAAGTTTCTGTCCTGACTTCAATGATGAACAGCAATCTGGAAGTGTAAGCTCAAGAAGCCCTTTCCTTCTCAACTTTCCTTTTTGGTCATAGTATTTGTTGCATCAATAGAGACCCTAATTAAGATAGTAAGTGCCCAATTTTTATAAATAAAGAAGCTAATTAGGTGATCAAGAAGACACTTTGCAGAGCTGGAGAGTGAACCCAGGTCACCTGTCTTCAGGGAAAATCTCATCTGAGAACTGTGACAAGTAACTAGAGACTGAATGCACCACAGCACTAGAGAGGCTGCTCATTTCTGATTACTTGGATAGGGATGTCTAAGGGAAGTGTCATTTGAACAGAATATCAAATTCTTAAATCGATTTCCACAGACCAGGCCATTTCAGACAGCAATCCGTATAGAATAAATGTACAGATAGAAGCCATCCAACACATTTATGGGACGTTGGCATGCAGGGAGCAGAAACACTTTGGAGAAAGAGTAGAAGGAAATGGCCCTGGAAATGCATCAGTAGCTGCTTCTGGGTGCTTAGGGCTTTGTGTGTTAGGCTTTCCCTGCGGCCAGTAGGATTTGGGAAAGCCCAGCATTGTTGGTCCTTCTAGGCTGGTAGGATATTGGCTTTATGAAGAAGGGTCTGAGTATCTCTTGTAGAATGGATCAAGAGAAAGCAGGTAAGAGGATAAAGTACCCAGTGTCTTGCTTCTACACTTTAGGAGAGAGGGCATAGAGCCAACAGAATACTCCCTGTTTGTGTTCCTGGAGCACAAAGCTTACGTCTTACCTCATGGGGTTAGGCTAATAGTAGATCATTTTCTTCAATTGCTTTTGATTAACTCAGCCTGTTAAATAAACACACAGACATTCTTCAAGTGTCTGTTCCAATGTTACTTACTCATGAAGTCTTGGAAATATCTTCATTCTCACTGTACCTTGGAACTTGAATTCCCCTTAGATGTTTGCTGAGTGCTTGTGAATCATGAATAAGAAAACAATCTGTTACCTTCATTGGCTCAGTATCCTTCCTTCCTAGGGGTAGATCTCCAAAGCCCCACCTTCCTAGACTAATCCCCGGGGCACTAAACCTTGCATGGTCTTATAGCTTCCTCTTCCCTTACCTCGACACACACCCACAGATTGTGTTTTCACACAATCAAAGCAAAGAAGCTTCCCTTCCTCAAGGGAAACCTTTCAGGGAACCACTTTCTGCCTTCAGGAATTTTGGAAATGAAGGAGATCAGTGGTGCTTATGGGTGGTGTTTATGGATTCAGCCTTTCAAAGAGTTTCACATGAAATTCAGTTTCATAAACAGAATCCATCTCAGTTGTAAATGGAAGACTAAAGGAAGTGCACAGTAGTAAGACCTTCTCTGTACCCCGTACAGCCACCCATGCACACCCACAAGCCAGGTCTCTACTTGTTGAGTTTCCACCTCTCATGACCTGGAATGCGACTGGTAAGCAGGCCAAGTGCTGGCAGGGCTGGTCCTGTGACTGGTGACTCATGGGCATTCTCAGGCTAGAAACCTGCTGGCCCACTCAGAGAGGCACACCTTTCTGAATATACTAAAGTATTGTGAAAACCAAGCCCTTTCAACTTAGGGTACTTGTTTTACTTTTTAAATTTTTGTTTTATTTATGTGTTTGGGTGTTTTGTATTTCTGTGTACTTCATGCTTGCTTATCAGGGTTGTTTACAGGAGTATGGGTGGCAGTTGTATACAGACACTTTTACACTTTACCAGGGACTACGATCCTGACGATAAAGGACATAATAGCTTTATTTTTCTGTTGAGCACAGCTTCAGAGTGACTTTTCCAGCTGTCTTTTTACTAGGAAAAGAAAGTCCTTTATGATCATTGTCACCATCTTAACACAGATATGTGGGCTGAGGGCATGTGATGGCTGATCTCGGCTGTCACCTCAAACAGATATAGAATCAGTCACCTGGGAGATAGCCTCACGTGTGTCTGCGGGGGGGGGGTGATGTAGGAGGGTCCTTCTGTATTTGGATTGCTTTTATTGGTTAATAAAGAAACTGCCTTGGCCTTTTGATAGGGTAGGATTGGAGAGAAGTAACTATGCCCATATTCCCAAATATTGTTTCTAAATGTTATTTAAAGGGGGAGATGATATAGATATGGATAATTTACATTGATATAAATTTTGCTTTATTGATATAAATTTAAGGTCAATTTTGTTATATATATGTATTTCTCATCTTGATTAAGGTACTGTGATTCTGATCTTGATTAAGGTACTGTGATTGTGTAGTTCATTTAAAAATGTAATGTATAATTAGGAAATATAGGTTGTTAATAGATAATCATTGATATAGTCAAGGTTGTAGTCATGTTAGTTAGATTTTCTAGATATATAGAGGTATATTTCAGTTAGATAGACATTCTTCATATCTTTCAAAGATGACAAAATATGGCATTTAATGTTTTAATAACTTAGGGCTTTTCATGACAATGAGACACGTCTGCTCCTGGCAGTACCAGCTACTTCAAGAGGAGGACGGGCATCGAAGAGGCTCCTTATGGAGTTTGTTAGCCATTTGGGCAAGAAACTGCTCTTGCCTGGACTGTTTAACTGGACACAAAGAACCCGCAGAGAGAGGACTGCTGAACTTGCCTAAAGGTGAGATGATTCTTCAGGGTTCCTGATTCATGAAAGAGTCCGCGAGACATTCTGTTTGATACAGAAGAAAGTGACTAAACTGTCTTTGAATTTTCCTGCTTCATGGAAATGTCTGCTGGATACTATGGGCCTGTAGGCTGAAGATGGATGCCCCAATGGTACAAAAAAACTTTGGGTGACTGTCCAGGCAGTGAGATGTCTCTGTCATTTTTAGAGTTTGGAAGTTGCTTATTTCTTGTTTACTTAGGTAACATCTTATCCTTCTGGAGTCTTTGATGGAGTTGAAGAATGGATAGTTATAGTGATAGTTTTCCATTGTTAAGATAAAAGATAAAATAGTTCTAAATATGGTAACTGTAATTCTTGCTTGATAACTGTTTTGTTATATGTAATTTTACTATGTTAAAATGAAAGCCTTTCTTTTTTGTTTAAATAGAAAAAGGGGAAATGGTGTAGGAGGGTCCTTCTGTATTTGGATTGCTTTTATTGGTTAATAAAGAAACTGCCTTGGCCTTTTGATAGGGCAGGACTTAGATAGACAGGGAAAGAGAACAGGATACTGGGAAGGGTACAGAGTCAGGGAGAGCCACCGCCATGAAGCTCCCAGGTCAGACACGCTGAATCTTTCCTGGTAAGCCACAACTCGTGGTGACACACAGATTATTAGAAATGGGTTAAACAAATATGTGAGAGTTAGCCAATAAGAGGCTAGAGCTAATGGTCCAGGCAGTATTTAAATGAATACAGTTTCCGTGTAATTATTTCGGGTATAAGCTAGCCAGGCACGGGGCAGCAGGAACCGGGTGGCCGCCGGGACCAAAAGCAGGCCTGCGCGCCTCTTGCAACAGGGGGTTGCCTTATTAAGTTAGCTGAGGTGGAGAAACCCGCCCACTCTGGGCGGCATTTCTTATGCTCGGAGCATGAACAGTTAAAAGGAGAAAGTGAGCTGAGAGCAAGTATTCACTGGTTTCTTCTTCCTGAGTGAACAACAGTGACCAGCTGCTTCAAGCTCCTGCTGCCTTCACTGCTGCCATGATGGGCTGTATCTCAAACTTTTAGTTAGAAGAAACCCTTTCATTGGATATTTCATCACAGCAACAGGAAAGAAACTAGGACAGGGTAGAATTGGGGTGAATCGATTTTAGTTCAAAACCATCCTTCATGTACTTCTTAATGAAGAGATTCAGAAGCAGAACCTAGGTTCAGTCATAGGATGACCCAGCACTGAATAGCATGATCTCCCAAACAGTGACAATGTCATCATTAAGCTAGTGACTATTGACATGAGCTACAAAATTTGGCATACTGTTATCTGAGTTGAGAGAACATTTTCCTAGGAAATATAATACATGTTAGTGGTTCATATTTCCATTTGATTTTTAAATCAAGTCAACTCGACAGGGTTTAACAGACACAAAGCGAATGCACTGTAAGAGCAGCAATTATGTGCCATACCAGAGAAGACTCCAACCTGACTTTGTCACAGCGTGCTTTTCTTTCTGAAAACAGTGCACTTAGCCCTCCTTTACGTCATCTGTACCCATGTCAAGCAAATCTTTGTCCAAACCTTGGCTTTGCTGCCATCTTCCTTTTGCTTTTGCTTTTCAAAGTCCATAAACATATGTTAACATATATCAGTCTTGATACTATCAACTTTCTTTGAAACAGGATATGATGACCAATTTTAAATGTCAACTTCATAAGGTTTATGCATGTGGGAATGTGCACGTGAGTGCAGTTGTGATGTGGGAGTCCCCTCTGTGTGCTATGATTATCATTAATGAATAAAGAAACTGCATTGGCCTGTTGATAGGGAGGAAGTTAGGTAGGTGGGGGAGGACTGGACTGAATGCTGGGAGAAAGAAGGGTGGAGTCGGAGAGATGCCATGGAGCCACCGGAGACAGAGGTTGGGAATTTTACCCGGTAAGCCACAGCCATGTGGCAATACACAGATTAATATAAATGGGTTAAATTAAGATTTAAGAGTTAACCAATAAGAAGCTAGAGCTAATGGGCCAAGAGTGAATAAATTAATACAGTTTTGTGTGGTTATTTAGGTTCTGGGTGGCCGGGACAAATAAGCAGCTTCCCCAACACAGTTGCTTGTGGAGGCCAGGAGGGGGTGAATCACCTGGTGCTGCAGTTACAGTTGGTTATAAATCACCTGACCTGGGCACTGAGCGCTTAACTTGGGACTTCTGTAAGAACAATGCACTCTTAACCACTGAGCAATCCTCAACTATAAATATTTTTTAAATTATTTAATTTTTCCCATGAAAAAGCACAAATTGGTTATAGTTATTTGTAGAACACATGGAGAAGCTTCATGAGTCAGTCACTAGCTGAACATTGATTAATTAGCCCTTTGGTGAGTTTTTAAGTGAAGACAGTACTCCAGACAGAGGATATGAAGACTGAGCAGTGACCCCCCGAGGAAAAGATCCGCTTGAGTTAAGTGTTACAAGGAGTAGTCTGGTAATGTTGTGCTGTATGACTGGTCAGTTTCTGTGTGTAATATGTAAAGATAGATTTGGGGGACAAGAAAGATGGCTGAGCAGATGAGTAGTGTTCTTGCTGAAGATCTAAGTTCAGTTCCCTATACCTATGTCAAGTAGCTTAAAGCCACCAGTTAACTCTAGCTCCAAGGGATCCAGTTTCTTCTCTTGGCCTCTACAGGTATCTGTGCTTGCAGGTACATACTTGCACATAGATACATATGATGACAAATAAAAATAAAATCCTAGAAAAGAGATAGGTTTTGATATAGGTTCAAATGGTTAGATGAAAAAGTAGAAACTGACAAACCTAAGAACTGTTTGGAGCTGATGTTTCCAAGTGTTTGGAGCTGATGTTTCCGAGTGTTTGGAGCTGATGTTTCCGAGTGTTTGAGCTGGTGTTTGCAAGTGTTTGAGGTGATGTTTTCGAGTGTTTGAGCTGATGTTTCCAAGTGTTTGAGCTGATGTTTCTGAGTGTTTGAGCTGATGTTTTTGAGTGTTTGAGCTGATGTTTCTGAGTATTTTAAGGTAGACATTTCATACTCTTGTTCCTGCACTAGGTGGAAGGACACTGAATTTTAGATTAAAACATGTGATATGGAATTCTTTTAAATTTATTTTATTTGTGTGTGCATGCATACATGCGTGCATGTATGTGTGTTTGTGCATATTTATGTATTTTTGTGCATGCGTGAATGTGTGTGTTGTATGTAAGCATGTGCATACTTCTGCTCCTATAGGAGTCAGTTTTTTCCTTCCACTGTGGGTCCCAGTGAAAGGCACAGTAATCACACCCATTTGACATATAAGCAAACATTCCAGTAAGGGAGAATGCTCAGTGTGGAAAGGACTCCAAGAACAGACATTACACTTGGTGACACAGTTATGTCTGAACCAATGCCATTTTTCAACTAGTTAGCCAACCAGTGCTGGCTGAGATTCTGATGGGTATGCTGTACTTGAAACTGATGTCAAATAGATTCAAAAGAGAAGTATAACATGGTCCTTTCTTTCTGAAAATCTGTATTCAGTTGGAAAAAATAAAGCAGAAAGCAGCCTTTGTGTCCTCAAATGACCAAGAAATACAATGTGTGCTTCGGGAGTTAAAACGAGAAGTAAGAAATGCATGGATTTAAAGAGCACAGAAAATCTGGGCCTTAACTGTGCTGCAGAAACTGGATACAGTAAAGGAATGTACTTACCCATATAAAGGCACTCAGTGCTACAGAGCTTTCTTTGCATATTATTCAAATTATAATTACAAAATAGAAGTTTTAAAGGCCCAAACATTTATTCATAATCTTGGCCAAAGTCCATATTGGAGAACTAAGAGTAAGTTAAAAGCCACTGCCAATTCAGTTATTTAATTTCACTGTATTAGAGCCCAAGTTGCCAAATGATCTCATTACCAAATTATATCCTAAGGTCATCCTGGGAAAATAAGCTATCTGGTGCCAAGCAAACTATTCCCAAGGATAATTCCTGGCCAATGGCAGTTTTTGAAACTGTAAAATGACTGTGTTTTTCATGGGAAAATTTCATCTCTGCTCCTGGTACTCTTGGATATTTCTACAGCTTACCTAAACTAGAGCAGCAAAGTATTAGATCGAAGGGTATCCCACACAACCCACCTGTAACCTGTAGATGGCATAGGCAGTAGCCCAAAACTTGCGGCAAGTTTGTGAAGAGGAACATAGGTCTATAAAACTATGTGGGGCTAGGGAGATGGCTTGGCCAATAAACCGTGAACTTAAATCCAGATCCCTAACACTGACATAAAAATCTAGGTATGGTTCTGTGCACCGAGGATGCAAATACAGGAGGGTCCCTTAAGTTTACTGGTCAGCTACTCATGTTGAATTGAGCTTCATGTTCAGTGAGAGACTCGATAAATCAATAAATAAATAGAGAAAGGCACCTGATATTGATTTCTGGTCTCTATACCTATGCTCCCATGCTCCTGTACATACACATGTAACATATTCACAGGCACACACACACAGTCACACAGACACACACACAGGTTTCTAGAGTTAATCACAAATGATTTCCATATATTACTCTGACCATGTGTCCAGAGTTATTAAAATACAATGTTAAGGTGCCACATGTGAGATCATTATACATAAAGACATGAAAATTCAACAATGCTCAGTTCTCATTCATGTTTGTGGGCCTTTCTTTTCAATGGTGATGCTTTTTAGAAGCAAAGGTTTCAAGCTCCTTCTTAAAAGGGAAAGTATACAGTCTCTATTAAGACAAGAAATAGTCTAATACAAAGCAGTTTTACTGTGTCAGGGACAAGTGAGACACTCTAAAAAAAAAAAAGGATGTCATAAGAGTCCCCAAATGGTAGATTTAGGTCAGGAGAAGAATCTTGGAGGGAGCTGGAGACATTAGCTTATTCATAAGTTGGATCTCCGCAAAGACCACAGAGTGTAAAGTATCCTGTAAGTGACCCATGTGACTGGGTGGATCCCCTCAAAGACCACAGAGTGTAAAGTATTATTTAAGTGATCCACGTGGCTAAATGTCACTCAAGAGACCTGAATGGGTTGACCATTATGTGGAAGGCATATAACACTCCAGGTACTTTTACATTTCTCAAGAAAGAAGGAGGCATGTTGTGCATGGATCCTCTAACTCATGGGCATTACAGTACAAATCTATCTTAGGAATACCAGGATGTTGTGATTTTATTATGCTATGCCTGCTTACCGTGTTGTGGTGAATAGGCTCTCTAGGCTTAGAAGCTTGAAGTTCTAGGTTTGACCCCAGCCCAGAACCTTTCTTTGAGATAGAAGAGGCCTCTACATGAAAGGACACCACTTCAGAACTTGGGTGCAACCCTCTCATTTTTTATTCCCGTTTTCTTTTGGCCTCAGCAATATCAGCCTTTCCACTCCCACCTGGGGAAGATAGCTCATAGGTTGGTCCCTCTGAATAGCCAGTCCTTCCCAGCACCATTTCCTGAACCCCTTCTGCTTGCTCTTTCACACACCGTTTGCAGAATGTTGATTTTTTCCGACAGGAATGGACAGGAACTCCTTGAGAGCAGGAGGGTGTGCAGACTCGGAGGTGCTGGGAAAGTGTTAAGGCAGGTACATTACAAAGGATCGAGTCCTTGTGTCAACAGTAAATCCTGTCCTCACCAGTAAGGGACTAGTGCTTGATAAGTCAGTTAACTAGAAGTTGGTCCCCAGAAACAAACCCCGCTGGCAAACATGGAAGCTCTAGGACTTTTGGAGTGCCACAGTGGTACTTGGGAGATCAAGGGAAGTGCCCAAGGATGGCACAAACATGTGTGCTGTCCTGTTTTACAAAAGAGGAAACACCCAACAGTACCCACAATGTGGTATAAATGCAGAAGCACAGAGCAGCAGGACCACGATCTGCCAGCGCTCATGGTGACAAAGAAGAGCCAGAAACATGGCAGGAGAAAGTGCTGAGCTGAAAAGCCTTCTTTCAGTCAGCAACGCGGCTCCACCTCGGAGCCTCGGGGAACTGGCCTGAGCCCTGTGGAACCCGTGGGACCCGTGGGACCCATGGGTGTTACATGTAAGAAATAATCGCCATACACCACAAAGGCAACATTCCATATTCCAAAGTAAAGTAATGCACTCCCAACAGAGTTCATTAGTGAGTTTTCCTAAACCTTCATGCTCAATAGTCTCCATTACAGAGGAGAGTTCTATACAGTGTCAACCACTCTGATGCCCTAAGCCAGTGGTTCTCAACATGTAGGTCTCAACCCCCACGGGGTCGCATATCAGATATTTAAATTATGATTCACAATAGTATCCAGATTACAGTTATGAAGTAGCAACAAAATAATTTTGTGGTTGAGGGACTCCACTATCTGAGGAACTGACTAAAGGGTCACAGCATCAGGAAGCTTGGAAAGCACCGCCCTAGGCCCATACCTGTAAAGCCTTTTTAATTTTTCTCCTAGGGGAAAAATGTTATTCTTGGCCATTAACTATTTCCTAGAGGTAAAAATCACGGTGGCCCCCACTCCCCGCTGGTCACTGAGCATCCACTACAGGCCAGAGATCCCAGCCAGTTGTCTCTCATCTTTGTAGCGACCTTGTAAAGGAGGAATTGCTGATCTCATTGTGAAAATAAGATGAAATTTGAGAGTATTGAAGTGGCTATCCTTGGGTCTCACTTCAAAACCACTAAGACTGACTTTCATATCTCAGTTCCCCAGGAGTCAAACGTGAATGATAAAACACCCCTCTACATGTCCACCGTGATGTCATGTTATGTTAATGCTTTGAGGGGCTGATTTAAAACAGCAAGCACTGTTAGAGACAGGCAGCATGGGTAAGGAAAGCATAGATAAGAGAGGCTAAATAATAGCTGGGTGTGGCTGGACCCACCTGGAGTTTTGCCCATTTGGAGGCTGAAGCAGAGGATGGCATGGGCCCCGGAGTTCAAGGACTTGGCTTGAGGGGTGCATATGTAGGGGACGTTGGTGCTGGTCGTGGGCTGTGCAGATTCCCCCTATAGACCTTTCACGAAAGTTAGTTTTTTTCCTTTTATCCCCCTCACTCAGTTCAGAAGTTCATCTCTGCTGGGGAATGCTCTTGTTTAAGGCACACACAGAAGAAAAGTGAGTGTTGGGCATTGGACACCTGAGTGTGAGTAGAGGTTAGTCATGTTCTGTCTCGATTTGTCAACAGGGAAGGTCAGTAGCAGAAGCCAGTATGAGCAGGAGGATGGAGACACGGGATTCCCCTCTGTATGCTTTGAATACTATTGGTTAATAAAGAAACTGTCTTGGGCCTACACATAGAGTAGAGGTAGGCGGGGAAAACTAAACTGAATGCTGGGAGGAAGAAGTCAGAGTCAGAGAGAAGTCATGTAGCCCCACTGGAGACAGATGCCAGAACTTTAGCATCAATGCATTTGGCAAACTATCTTCTAAATGTGGTTAAGATCCCCTGAAACTGGGGTTAAGGACAATGGCAAGCCACATGTAGGTTCTGAAAGTGGAACCCTGGTTATCTGGAAGAGCCATCAGAGATCTTAACCACTGAACTATCTCTTCAGACCTAAAAGAACTTTAAAAAATGACTTAGACTGGTTGGTAGTGGCACATGCCTTTAATCCCAGCACTCAGGAGGGAGACAGAGGCAGGTGGATCTCTGTGAGTTTGAGGTCAGCCTGGTCTATAAGAGCTAGTTCCATGACAGGCACCAAAGCTACACAGAGAAACCTTGTCTTGAAAAACAGAAAACAAAACAAAACAAAACAAAACAACAACAAAACATTTAGAAGAAGTTTGCCAAATGCATTGATGCTTAAAAGATAAGACTATACCTGGAGTGTGTAGTCTCTCCTCTTCTGAACTCATTAGAAGTCCCTTTCTTATTCAAGGGATTCACAGTTCAGCATCCTCAGATTACTGCAAACAGGAGGTGGCTTTAAACAACAGAAACATTCTCTGAGAACCGTGGAGGATGGAAGTCTGATGTCAACATGACCACCCTCTATCTGAAGGCTTTAGACAAGCACCAACTCCTCCACCATCCTGATGGTCACCCAAACCCCTATGTAGCTCTCTGCCTCTATCACCACCACATCCCATGTGTGGGTCTCAGTGCCAAGTCCCCCCTGTTTATTACAGGAACATCATTCAAGACCAAGAACAATAACAATTCAGTAACAATAACATATCAAAACAAA
>PVIU01030510.1:0-16009 GCA_004026605.1 Ondatra zibethicus | reverse complement strand
TTTTTTTTTTGCCCACTCTCCCTAAAGTGCTACCATTTCTCTCCTTTTGCAATTCTGTATTGCCAAGTGCAGCCTCCCCATTCATCAACTTTGAGTTTTGCTAAGTTTTGTGTGCATTACTCATGAAGACAATGTGCATTAATGAAACAAATAGGCTTTGAAAGCTATAATATGGCAAATCAGGTAAATTTCTTTCTCTTTCTAACCAGTTGATGACCAGCAATGAGGGAGGGTGAATGATGGAAGCATGAGCTCTAGGAGAACATCACATAAAAGCATGCTAAGAGGATTTTATTTCCTCATAGACAGGAAGGGAGGTCTATGACTACATGCAGAAATGGAGATGCAGCAACTACATGGTCTCGTATAGTCTTTCTTTCAGTAAGCTTGGTTACCTCCATGGAACAAGAATACAGAAGCAATGAAAAGCTAAGTAACTGTGCTCATGCCGCCTCTGTGTGTGTGTGTGTGTGTGTGTGTGTGTGTGTGCACGCATGCATGTGTTTGTGTGACTATGTGTGTGTGAGAGAGTGATGTGTGTGCATGTGCACATGCATGTGTGTGCACACACGTATGTGAAATATCTGTTACCACATCTTCCAGCTTCAGCATTCCCACAACTTAGCACAGTGCCCATACAGTCTATTCTTTAAATATTTGATTTAAAGAATAAAATATAAAAATACAGAGTTGATTTTTTGGGAAGTTGTGAAAAATACATGAACTACAACAAAAAAGACAGACAATCAAAATGATCATTTTCCTAATCTCATAGTTTATGGAGTGAATGTTCCTTAAACACTTCTCTTCTGGGAAGGTTTTGTGTGCTGTTAGACTTAAAATGCTGTTGAAGTAGTCCAAGGGTATCAATCAATATATACCGGTAATAGCAGACATCAACATCTTCAGCATCTATAACATCTATTACATGTTTCAATTTTTAAACTAATACAATTTTAGCAGGGTAGTGCACAATGTGAACAGAATTTATACCAAGTCTTCCAGGTGGTCTTGGAGGGTCAAATAAGTAGTGATCTAAATTGTTTGCAGGAAAGAAAATGCAACTTTCTCAGATGATTTAGCCAGATAATGACAGGGAAGTAAAAATGTTAATGTGCAGGACTCTCTCTCCTATCTTGTCAGCATCATCAATATAAACAGAAGGGTTTGCTGAATGCATACTTTCTGTGTTGTACACTAATACCAATCTTTTGTATAACAGTCTCTATTCTGGTGTAGATAGAGGTTACCTTAAGTCATAGGATGTGAACCATTTACCTCAGTGGTACTAACAGAAGCATTCACCTATGTAACAGGAGGTGTGCACCATAACTCATGTGGAGAGACTAATACTCATGAAGAAAATAACGTGTTCCTTCTTGCTTATAATTATTTGGCATACATGCTCCCATGTAATGTTTTTCAGACATATGTGTGTTCATGTTCTTTTTCTTTGTTGAGATTATAATCTAATTACAATATTTTACCTTCCCTTTTCCTCCCTCTAAACCCTCCCATATATACTGCTATCCTTCAAATTCATAACTTTTTTTCACTAATTGCAATTGCATACACACATATATATGTATGTATATAACTGTATATACACATATATTCCTAAATATGACCTGTTCAGTCTATATATTGTTACTTGTATGTATATTTTAAGAGCTGACCATTTGGCATTGAACAGCCAATTGATTTGTTCTTCCCTAGGGAAGACTTTCTCTCCTCCTCCCAGCTTTTTTAGTTACCTGAATTTCTTTGTGTAGGGTTGACCTCATGGGATTTTCATCATTCATTGATATCATCCTGTTCACTCTTCTGTGATGCTTATGAACATCATAATGGCCAGCATGGTATGATGATCCTAAGGGTACAATAGTGGCCTGCACAGCTTTGCAGTAACCAATAGCTTCCTAATTGGGTTTAAGACCCTCTAAAAGAAGGAAATCTTACCCTGTACTGGGAACCTAGTTAATTACACCATGCTAGTAAAATCATGGTTATTGGGGGGAGAATATACAACTTCTAAATTACTAAACCAGGACCATCTGTAACAATGATCAGTAAAGAGTTGTCCTAATTCCCACAGATATGTGCAATTTTCACCAGGCATCAAGGAAATTTCTCTTCGTGTGCTCAGTTCTTTTTAACTATTATTATGAGTTGGCATGATGGCTCAGTAAGTAAAGATGCTTGTGCCCAAGTCTTACAACTTGAGTTTAATTCTACATAGTGGAAGGAAAAGCTAACTTCTACAGGTTGTTCCCTGATATTTCCAAGCATGGTGTGATGGTACTAGCCCATATACAATAAATAAATAAATGTAAAACATTCATGGATTCATGTTATGAATGAACTTGGTTCTACCCCATGATCTGCATATGTATTATTTGAATTTGCTTTATCTCTAACTTCTGTTAGTGAGTGAGCAGAAGAGAAAAAGAAATAACACATTAATAAAGTTAGTCAATTCAGCATCCAGCAAAACAATGAAAAACCACCACCCTGTTAAGTTGAACTGGGAGAACCATTTTTGTTTGCTTAAGATAGAAAGTGTGTGTTATGTTATGGCACAGGAGAGGCCTTGGTGGGCCAAGGGGCCCCTCTGTGAGTGAGAGACAGGTGGTGGGTAAGAGAGACACACCATGTAGACTGCACTCACAAAGAGGGTTTTTATTGGGAGAGAGGCAATGAGAAAAGGGGCTGGGTGTGGGAAAGACTGACCTCTGAAAACAGAAGTGGCAGAAGAGAGAGGCAGAGAGAAAGAGAGAGAGAGAGAGAGAGAGAGAGAGAGAGAGAGATGCCTGCCTATGCAAAGGAGCAGTGGTAAAAAGACAGCAGGAGTGTCTCTTAAGGGGGCCGTTTGTGCGTGTATACAGAACCTTTGCAGCTATGCAGCATCTGAAGCAGTTGCATATGGCCATAGTACTGACTAGGTGTTTGCCTGACTTGCTGACAGGTGCATCTTGCCAGGTGATAGGAAGCAGGCCACCATAATGTCTGAATGCTAACATTTCCACCTTTTGATTATTATAAAAATTGAGGAAATCAAAGGAGTGAGCAGGATGGACAGGGATGAAGGTGTTGAGTTCTCAAGACTGTTTCTAGCTGACTTGGAGTGTTGGAATCTTGAGGGGGAGCTGAGAAAACTGAGGAGCTGACCACATCCTGAGGTAGCTGGCTGTTTCACTTCACTGTCCAGACCCAAAAAGATGAATATGGTATGTACTCACTCATTAGTGGACTCTAGACCGTAAACAAAGGACATTAAGCCTATAGTTCACAAGCCTAGAGAAGCTAAATAGCAAGGTGAACCCAAAGAAAAACATATATAGATCTTCGTGGAAATTGGAAGCAAACAAGATCACCGGGCAAAAGTTGGGAGCATGGGGGTGGGCGTAGGGGGAAAGGTGGGGTAAGAGGAAGGGGAGAGGGGGGAGAAGAATGGAGAAGGGAAGGACTGGGGAGAGCTTGGGGGAGTGGAAGGGTGGAGATGGAGGAAGTGCAGATATTGGAGCAGGGAAGAAGATTATCTACATCAAGGGAGACATTTTAGGGTTGGCAAGAGACTTGGCTCTAGAGGGTATCCCAGGTGTCCATGGGGATGTCCCCAGCCAGGTCCTTGGGCAGCAGAGGAGAGGGTGCCTGAACTGGCCTTGTCCCATAGTCACACTGATGAATATCTTGAATATCACCACAGAAATTTCACCCGATGGATGGAGATAGAGACGGAGACCCACATCCACATCAGGGCACTGGACTGAGCTCCCAAGGTCCAGTTGAAGGGCAGAAGGTGGGAGAAGATGAGCAAAGAAGTCCGGACTGCGAGGGGCTGGACCACCCACTGAGAAAGTGTGCCTGATATAATGGGAGCTCACCAAATCTAGTTGGACTGGGTCTGAATGGGCATGAGATCAAACCAGACTCTCTGAATGTGGCTGCCAATGGGGGCGGACTGAGAAGCCTTCAATAATGGCACTGGGATCTGTCTCTTCTGCATGTATTGGCTTTTTGGGACCCTATTTTACTTGGATGCCCACCTTCCTAGGCCGGGATGGAGAAGGGAGGGCCTTGGACTTCCCACAGGGGAGGGTACCCTGCCCTCTCTTAAGGATGGAGGGGGAGGGAGGAGGGTTAGTGAAGGAGCAGGAGGGGAATGGGATAAGGAGGAAGTGTAAATTTTTGAATGGAAAAATAAAAATATAAATGAATAAGAAATCTAGAACCGAGAAATAAGAGGTACCTGAAGGTATAGTGGAAGAAGTGTGTAGGGATTAGGCATCAATAGATAGAGGACCACTGCAGAATTAATGAGCTGGATGTCTTAAACTAGGCAACAGGTCCTGTTAGGGTTCTTAACTGCAAGTATAGGGGCATTAAAAGGAGAGGATGTAGGATGAAGTAGATTTTTTTCCTAGGAGGTCAGAGATGATAGGTTTAAGTCCCCTAAAGTCTGGAGTGACAGTAGGTACTGGGCTTGGGTAATGTACTATGTAGGGTCCCCTAATTGAATGACAATGGTGTTTAATAACAGAGGGGTTTTGGGTGTCCCATACTTGTGTGTCTAGCTGGGAGGTTGAAATATTGGAACCAGCAGGAAAGGTAGCTAGGATGAGGGGAGGAGCTTCTGGACAATCTGGAGTTTGATGGATGGGGAAAGAAAAAGAAATAGGAGCTCCCACTTGGCTAAAAGATCCCTTCCCAGTAAGGGAACAGGGCAGATTGGCACAACCAAAACTGAGTGAGTAAGAGGAGTACCTCTGAAAATGAAATTGAGTGGTAAGGTCTGATGAGGTAGGTAATGTTGTCCCCCTACACCGACAACAGGGGAACAAGTGGGTCCCCAAAATTTCCTCAGGCACCAGTGTCTAAGAGGAAGTAGATGGATCACCCTGGTATAGTGATGTCCAGCAGGGGCTAGCTGTCAGAAATGACAATGGTGTGGTCAAGAGAGCCCAGTCCCTTAAGTTGTCCATGGTCAGCTGGAGGGCAATCTGTGTTTGATGTCCCCTTGCCATAGGGTACATGGGGACAACCAACTGATCATTATCCCTCTTGATAGCACTTTGGACATGTCCAAAGGGACCCATGAGAATTAGGGCAAGCCACAGCCCAGTGACCATCCTCACCACATTTGAAGCAGGGACTTGAGCCCCAGGGACAGTCGCTGAGGCTGGTCAGAGGGCCTTAGCCAGCATTTGGTATTTTTGTTTATAGATTTTTCTCATCTCTCCCATGGTACACCTTACAGGCCAAATGCTAAAACTTCTGCCTGTGGAGTTAGGGCCCTCTCTCCAAATGTTTAAGCTTGGCCCTAATATTGGGAAAGTTCTGGGAAAAGAAATAGGTCATAAGGAGTTGTCTGCCCACTGGGTTTTCAGGAAATAGGCTAGTATAAGAGGGTCTTTCTATCCTGAATGATTTCCTGAAGTTTTTCATAGTTTTCTGGCTTAAGGGCAGACTTAGAGTTGTAAACTAATCTCTAACTAGAGTGCCCCATGGGACATTATAATCCCCTTGGGGCTTGCAGGTGGGGATCACCTCCACACCTACTGGATGCATTAAGGTTGCTAAAACCTTGTCTGCATGGACTCTAGCTTGTTACCTGCGTTTCTCAGGGAGTAAATTGTTAGCTAAAATCATATATATGTCAGACTTTCAACGGTTACTCCCCCAAGTTCAGGGAAGCATTTACACCCACCAGGAGGAGGGGAGCTCACCAGTTGAAGCTAATGTTGTATAGAAGGGCCCGGTGGACAGACAGTTGGAAAGTTGAGTGTTGCTCAGGGTCCTCAAGTGCCTCAGACTGCCCACGTGTGAAAAGTACTGCCTGGATAGTCTGACAGAGTCATGGTATCAAATGTTATGATTGAGACAGACACGCCATGCAGACTGTGCTCACAGAAAGGGTTTTTACTGGGAGAGGGGGAATGGAAAAATGGTGGAGAGGAGGGGGCAGACCAGCATCTGGGACAGAAGCTGTGGAGGAGAAGAAAGGGTGGAAGAGTAGAAAGAGGCACAGAGAGAGAGAGAGAGAGAGAGAGAGAGAGAGAGAGAGAGAGAGAGAGAGATGCCTGCCTGCCTCTTCAGAGAAGCAGTGGAAAAAAGAGAACAGGAATGGTCAAAGTGTCTCTCTTAAAGGGGCCTTTTGCACATGCATACAGTGCCTTAATGCAGTTACACAGCACACGAAGTAGTTACCTATGACTTAGGGCCCTGGACTGACTAAGGTTTTGCCTGAATTGCTGACAGGTGGATCTTGCCAGGTGATAGAAGCAGGCCAGCATAATGCCTACAAGCTAACAGCATTAATTGGTGATATTTAACTATATGTGACTAGAGGAGTTTAATAGGAAAATCATAGCACTGAAAAAGACTCTTTTTCTTGGAAACACAGTTTAAAGCAAAAAAAATGAGAAAACATCTTTCCTAATCAAGGACGGCAAATAGGAGCAGAGCATTTGTCAATGTTTTAAGATTTGTCTTGGGGTGGGGGGACACGATGAACTAACAGGCTATACACCTCCCTCAAGATTACTTCTCTGGGCAGCATATACTTCAAGCTGCTGTTAATTTTACAATGCAGGACATCTGGGTACCAGAGTCATTGAGAACGCAGCACAGCAGGTATACTTAGCGCAACACTGGCTATGGCTATCTTCTCCTCAGTGAGACCTTGTACTGGGTAGAGCAGCTCAGCCTTTGTGATTGTATTAGCTGGATACCAGAGCCACAGATTCACTCTTACAACAGATAATGTGAAGCCACCAGTGTGGATTTCTAGTTGCCATTGCTTAGGAAAATGGAAAGGCAGAAATCCAGGACAGGAGAATAAAAGGGAGCTAATGAACACAGTCTGGTTCCAGTGGCTGTACTAACACAGTATTTCATTTGGCACATGTACCTGGGGAACCAGAAGGATTAGAAAAACCTTGCCAGTCACTGCAGGGTGCAGCTAAAGGCAGACTCATTGAAGTTTCAGTTCAAAAATGATAAGGCTTAATAAATCTCAGTGGGTAGATTTATCTCATAATTGCAGATCATATTTAGAGGACTGAACTAATTAGACTTGATTTGTATATGCTTTAGGCTTAATTGAATGTCTTTTTTTTCCTAGGTTACTTCAAAATGATTCTTTGCTGATGTGGAAACAGGCAATTTCTGCACAAGTTATATTCTCTAACGTCACCATGTTTATATATTTGCATTTGAATTCCATGCTTTTTGACTCTTAGGAAGTCTAGATTCTCTTCTAAACAAAGAAATGATGCTGATTTCTTTGCTCTGTGATTTATGATACTTAAATATAGTTACAATAAATTTTGAAGAGAGTTCAGGAAGATATATCAAAGATATATATGTTCAAAAAGAATTATATACTAAAAGAAACAATATGAAAACATAAAATAACTTTGTGTATGTACCACCTTTTGCTTAAAAAGGTCATTCTTGGTGGCTGGAAAAATAAAAAAAAACCAAAAACTAAGCTTAAAATGTTATAACTCCTTCAATAAAATGTATAATAGCTTTGAAATATTTCGTTTAATATAGATACAGATAAGATTAGAACTAAATGTTTGTTTCACTATTAGGTATGTATTGTTTAAATGTAACATTAATATTTGTACATTGTAGATTTTTGTCTTTGAATTTCCATAATGTAATTTGATCCTCATTAAGGTATTTCTATACATGCACTACTTATTGTTATTGTCACTATATTTTTGTGATAGTCCAATTGTGATTTAAATTCAATCATTTGATGTGCATAGTCATAGTTGTCCTGATGTAATATAGTAAACTTCCTTTTATTTCAGGACATTTTAGAATTATGAGTTGTGTTCCAAAAATAGAATGAGTGTCTGAATATTTTGTTGCTGTTGTTCATCCATGCTGTAATTACTTTCCCATTTGCTTATCGAAGGTTATATTTAAGAACGGTCAGGGCAGTTTAGGACACTCAGGATCGTGAGGCTCACAAATGCTCTAATCATTTGTTCTTGAATCACCATCACTTACATTTTTCTTATAAAAATAAATATCCACAATCACTGCAAGTTATTTTATAGTTACTTTAAAATTTATACAAAAGAGGAAAATACCCAGAATAACCAGCTCACTATCATCAAGTCGAATGAAGAACCCAATCTAGCATCAGTATTTACTGTAAATATATGGTAATCAAGACAGGTTAGTAAAGAGGAGATTTATTTTTATGGACCAGAAATAGATTCATATAAATATAGTTAACTGCCCTTCAGTGAAAGAGCAAAGGCAACTAACTATACAAAGGAAAGGTAGACCCAACAAATGGTGAGAGGTGAATTTAATGTCCAAATGCAGACAAAATAAGACTCTATAACAGGACCTCACTATAACAAACAGTAACTCAAAATGAATTAAACATATGTATATAAAATATCAATAATAAACTGTCTAAAATGTAATGCAGAAGAGGGAGGTAAAATTGGATATGGACTTGATATGGATATGACAAAACAATGAAACATAAAATGTTGACCAGGTGGGCTCTGTAACATTCTTGATGTCCTCTCTAAAAAACAAAATGGAAAGAATGGTTAAAGAATCAGAGAGAAATGTTTTTCAAAAGATGCCTAGTAAAGAATAGTTACTCAACATATATAAAGAACTTTTCAAATCTATCAACTAAAAGAAAATGGTGTAGTGGTTCACACTTTTAATACCAGCACTTGGGAGGCAAAAGCAATAAAACTCTGTGATTTCAAGGCCAGCTTGGTCTACATGGCGAGACCTTGTCTCAAAAACAAAAAGAAAGAAGACTTCTTAAGAAATAATCTGAGCTGAGATGATACTCTGGGTTGCTCTTAAAAGAGGAACTGCATGGTGACTCACACATATTTATAATGCCAGTTTAGGGGTCTTGACATCCACTTCTGACACTATAGGTACTAGGCATGCAAGTGGTACACATATATATATGTAGGAAAATTCTCAGGCATATAACATCTTTAAAGTCTACAAAAATGAAATATTCTAAAGACCCGAACAAGTACTTTATAAAAGATGATGCACAGGCAGCACACAGGTTTATAAAAATACATTCAGCATCATTAGTGGATTGTGAACTAAAAGTAAGATACGATTATACACCTATTAGACTGATAAGCACACTAACAGTGATGCATAAAATTATAGTATAAATACCAACTCATTTTCCAGTTGTTTGAACACAAAATTCCCCCATATTATCAGGTATTGGAACATTTGGTTCCCTGACATTGGTGCTGTTGGGGTAGATTTAGGCGGTGTGATCTTGCAGAAAGACATATATCACAGTGTGCATGCAGCCTTTGAGATTTCAAAGCCTCCCACCATGCCAAGTTTGTTATCTACTTTGTGCTCACAGTTCAAGAGATGAGTCAGCAGCTCCTGTTCTAGGTGTCATGTCTGACTGCCACCTCTGCCATGCCATTATGGATTCTATCCCTTTAGATCCTTAAGTCAAAATCAACCCTTCCCTCAATGGTATAGGAGGTCCTTCTGTTTGTGTGTTGCTTTCATTGGTTAAATAAAGAGACTGCCTTGGCCTTTTGATAGGGCAACCCTTAGGTGGGCAGAGTACACAGAACAGAATGCTGGGAAGAAGGTAAGTGTGGCAGACATCATGTTTCTCCCGCCCAAGTCTGATGATGGTTAGAAATCTTTCCTGGTAAGCCACGACCTCGTGGTGACATACATATTATTAGGAATGGGTTAAACAAATATGTAAGAGTTAGCCAAGAAGAGGTTAGAACTAATGGGCCAGGTAGTGTTTTAAATGAATACAGTTTCTGTGTAATTATTTCAGGGGTTAAGCTAGCTGGGCAAGGGGAACATGACTCATGCCTCTTACTGTACCTCAAGTTGTCTTACTCATGGTGTTTTATCACATCAATTGAAAAGTAACCAATACACATTCATTATTGCTTAAATATGAAATTATAAGTCTTTTGGAAGACGTTTTTTCTGTTTCTTACAAGAATAAATATACCCTACCTACATGATTTAATAATGTGCTCCTTTTTGTTTACCCAGTGAAAATTTTCTCATAGCTGAAAATTTATGTATACACAAAAATGTACCTATGGACATTTACACAATTTTTTTTCATAATTACACAAATGTAAGATCAACAAAAATGTCCTTCAATGAATGGTGTAGGAGTTTCTTCTGTTTGTGTGTTGCTTTTATTCACTGATGAATGGGGAAACTGCCTTGGCCTAGTTGATGGGGTGGAACTTAGGTAGGCAGAGAAAACAGAACTGAATGCTGGGAGGAAGAAGGGCAGAGTCAGAGAAGCCATGGATCCTCTGCCTGAGATGGACGCTGGTTGGTATCTCCGGTAAGCCACTGCCATGTGGTGATACACAGATTAATGGAGATGGGTTAAACTAATATGTAAGAGTTAGCCAAAAAGAAGTTAGAGCTAATGGCCAAGCAGTTAATTTTAATTAATACAGTTTCTGTGTGGTTATTTCGAGTATAAGCTAGCTGGGCAGCTGGGGCAAACAAGCGGCCTGCTCCCTCCAACAACTGGTGACCCAACGTGGCCAACTAACTCCACATAAAACCTGAGAAGGCTTATGGATCTTGGATTATTGATACAAATTTAAGGTCAATTTTGTTATATGTATATTTCTGCCCTTGATTAAGATAGTGTGG
Source organism: Ondatra zibethicus (assembly GCA_004026605.1). Lineage (NCBI taxonomy): Eukaryota > Metazoa > Chordata > Mammalia > Rodentia > Cricetidae > Ondatra > Ondatra zibethicus. The sequence continues at coordinate 5,320 of PVIU01030510.1, read as the reverse complement.
TTGTGTTATTCATTTAAAAATGTAATGTATAATTAATAAATATAGGTTAGTAAATGGTCATCTATAATAATCAAAATTGTAGTCATGTTAGATTTTATGGATATATAGAGATATATTTCAGTTAGATATTCTTCAAATTTTTCAGACACCTTCATAATAAGGCAGTTAAATGTTTTCAAAATTTAGGACTTTTCATGACAGTGAGACATATGTGCCCCTGGCAACACCAAGCTACTTTGAGGGGAGATGGGCATCAAAGAGGCTCCTTAGGCATTTAGGCAAGAAACTGCTCTTGCCTGGACTGCTTCACTGTAAATGCAGTACCCACAGAGAGATGACTGCTGAACTTGCCTAAAGGTGAGATGGTCCTTCAGGGTTCCTGCTTCATGAAAGAGTCTACGAGACATTTTGCAGGACACAGAAGAGAGTGACTGAACTGTCTTTGAAATTTCCAGATTCATAGAAAAGTCTGCTGGATACTATGGGCCTGTAGGCTGAAGATGGATACCCCAATGGTACAGAAGAACTTTGGGTAAATGTCCAGGCAGTTAGATGTCTCTGTCATTTCTAGAGTTTTGGTAGTTGCTTTCAATGTACTTCCTGTTTACTTAGGTAATATTATATCCTTCTGGAGTCTTTGATGGAGTGAAGAATAGATAGGTAGTTATAGTTTTCCTTAGTTATGATAAAAGATAAAGTAGATATAAATATTGTAACTGTTAATTCTTGCTTGATAACTGTTTCGTTATGTGTAATTTTACTATGTTAAAGTTAAAGCCTTCCTTTTAGTTTAAACAGAAAAGGGGAAATGGTGTAGGACTTACTTTTATTTGTGTGTTGCTTTCATTGGTTGATGAATGGGGAAACTGCCTTGGCCTAGTTGATGGGGTGGAACTTAAGTAGGCAGAGAAAACAAACTGAATGCTGTGAGGAAGAAGGGCAGAGTTAGAGAAGCCATGGATGCTCTGCCTGAGACGGATGCCAGTTGGAATCTCTGGTAAGCCACTGCCACGTGGTGATACACAAATTAATGGAGATGGGTTAAACTAATATGTAAGAGTTAGCCAATGAGAAGTTAGAGCTAATGGCCAAGCAGTGTTTTAATTAATACAGTTTCTGTGTGGTTATTTAGAGTGTAAGCTAGCCGGACAGCTGGGATGAACAAGTGACCCTTCCCTTCTAACAAATGAATGCATATATAAAATGTGGTGCATCCAGACAAAAGAATAAGTTATGAAAAACATGAGCTATAAAGACTTAAAAAGATATTAGGCAATCTGAAATGCATATCACTAAGTGATAACAGCAATACGAAAGAGTTCCTACTATGGGATCTAAAATACACACACAGCACACAGAAATAGGCACAAATGCAGAGACAATAAAAAATCTGTGGTTACAAATAGTGATGAATGGGAGAGAAAAAAATAGGCTGATGCAATGTATTTTTATTGAGGGAAATGATTCTGCATGATACTAAAGTACAGATACCTGCCATTATCATCATAAACTATGCACTTTACACCACCACTGTGATAAAGGATATTGTGAATGAGAGAGATTATACATGTGTGGAGGTGGAGGTGGGAAATGTACTGAGATTGTATTGAATTAGATAAAACCCTACAATATAATGGCTCATAAGTGCCAAGCACCAGCAGAATACTCATGATTGCATTCCAGACCAAGGCTTTATTTGAATTCGCATGCCTTCTAAACCGTAAAACACTGGCTTAATTTATTCATTTTCAATGTTCTCATTTTAATTCTTTTATTTTTTTCTCTGTTATCCATTTCAAGGTGCCATATCACTTCAATCAACTCAAAAATGTATCATCAAGACAAAGTGTTCCCAACCTACAGAGAGGCTATCGTCAGTGTCAACAAGTGTGTTTAGATCCAGTCCCAAAGTTAGCTTTGATCTGCATGTTGGGATTAGTTTTCTCTACTACTGTTTCTCTCTCATGTTGCCAAATCTGGAAAATCCACAGTAATGGAGGTAGTCCTGTAAAATTTCTTTGCCAGAACATATCTCCTGCTTGCTTGTCACCGGAGTCCTAACAAATGGCATTCCTGGCCTGGTGAGTTGGGATACGCCTGTAATTCCACCATAGTTTAGATGGAGACAAGGGAATCAAAGTTCAGGGTGCACATAAGCTACATGACAAGACAATTCATTATGCCACCAACATATAAGCACTCCATACAAGCTACCTTAGTTTAGGGCAGACTCTGTTATTTGCAGTTCAACTATTTTACTTTGCTTGTCTATTTGATGTGATAATGAATATAAAGCCATGGAGCTTAATTTTCAAATACAAAAAAGTTTATTCAATCTTCACGTTTATGTATTTCAAACTATTTTATTGTAATGAAACAACAATAGTTATTTTTTAAAAATAAATAGCCTTGTGTATGTGTTAGTATACTAGCTATATTCTCTAGTAGCAAGATGAGAAGCTTTAAATACAGAAATATGAAAAGTGCCAGTGTACTTTCGTCAGCTTTGAATATCTATTATCATTTATTCTTTTTTATTTGTGTGTGTGTGTGTGTGTGTGCTAGAGCAGGTGGTGTGTGGATGTCAGAGGATAACTTAAAGGAGTCAGTTTTCACCTTTTATTGCGCAGATCCTGGAGATTGAACTCAGATGTTCAGGTTTGGCAGCAAACAATTTTTCCTGCTGAGCCGTCTTCCCAGTCATAATGTTATTTTTCTCTTTTGTACTTATGAAATGGAAAATACATTTGTCATATCTCTATCAATAAAAACAAACAAAAACACCTCAATAACCAATCAAATGAACTTCTATATTTACTGCTTCCAAATCAATGGTTGGGATGACAGGACTTTATTGTATGTATTACAACGTACTCACAACATATATGGTGAGTGATGATTACAGAAAGAAAGGTGCAGTGTGGATCCTAAAAGACTCCATTCATCAATGCTCAAGTCCCTCCTGCATTGTACCAGCTGCTTCTGCCTGATTTTACACTTCTTCATGTTGAGGTCTGGTGTGGGAGAATTGTCTATATTCTGTCAATCATGATTTAAATAAAAGCTGATTGACCATTAGCCAGGATGTATAGGTGGGACAACCAGACAGGAGGTAGAGGAAGAGCAAGGAGAATAGGAGAATTCTGGGAAGCAGGAAGCTCTCTCGGGAGTTCTGCCCAAACCACCGAAGAAGCAGGATATGACCTGCTCTGCTGAAAAAGCCATGTGGCTAACATAGATAAGGATAATATATACTACAAGAGCTAATAAGAAGCCTGAGCTAATGGGCCAATCAGTTTATAACCTAATGTAGACTCTCTGTATGACTTTCTTTGGGACTTGCCGGCTGTGGGAACTGGACAGGACAGAAACCCCAACTAGCAGGCCTGCCATGTTACAGAGGTTTGGCTCATTTTTATCTGATCCTTCTATCAAGTGGGTCCGAGGCATTTATTACAAGTTACATTAGTCAGGGTTCTCTAGGGAAACAGAACTGAAAAAACAAATCTGTCATCTTTCCTTCCCTCTCTCTATATGTGAGTATGTATGTATGTATGTATCAATCTCTCTGTCCATCTACTCTCCCTCCTTCCTTTCTCTTCTAATGTCTATCTAGATAGGTAGACAGATAGGTACATAGATAGGTAGGTAGGTAGGTAGGTAGGTAGATAGATAGATAGATAGATAGATAGATTGATTGATTGATAGATAGATAGATGGATAGATAGAAGATGACTTTCAGGGTTATGATGTGACTATTCCAACAATGCCTATCTCCTAATGAAAAGTTCCAAGATTCCAGTTTAATCCATGTGGCTGGATGTCTAGCTGGTCTTCAGTATATTCTGGAATCATGAAGAGTTAGGTTCTAAAGCCATAAAGGAATAAACTTACCATCCAGAACAAGGATAAGCAGATAGAGAGCAACCCCTTTCTTTTTCCATGTTCTTTATATAGGCTGCAAATGCAAGTGTGGCCCAGATTATGCCATAACCTTAATAATCTCTAAACCTGTGAACCTAAACATGTCCCAACTGTCTGCTTCTGGCTACCGTACCAACCTTGATGATTTTCACATTCTTATTTTGCTTATACTAGTGATCCTCTCCACTCCCAGCCTTCTTAACATAAAGGTTTGCATTCTCCTTGTTATCCTTGGATATTTATCCTTCAAAAGTTATTAACGTTAAAGGGACACAGTAAGTGATTGGCTGATATGACATTCCCATAGTGGTGACATTAGGCAGCTGTGGTTGCAATCAGAGTTAGTTAATAGCCTACAAAAGGAATAATACAGAGTTTACACTGGGTACCTTGACCTCCTGCACTGAGAAACTATTTCCTGAACTACAGCTTTATCACACGCAACCCCATGTGAGCAATATAAATACTTCAAATGAAAGACTACAGCTAGTAAAAGTACAACCAAATCAAAGAAATAATACAGGATGCAAAACCCCAATGTACTCACAGAAGAAACACAAAAACTATACTACACTAATCATGTTCAGTAATATAACTGACTACACTAATTATATTGAGTAATTTCTCAAAACATCACTGATCTGACAATGCTGGCATCTAGTGGGAGTGAGATGCATGGAATACTAGAGAACTGACAGGAATGATTGAGTATCTCCAAAGAAGAAAATTAGATCCTGGTGTGGAAGACAAACAGCTGAAATACTGAAGAGCAGTGGATAATTGAGAGGGAAAGTTCACAAGGAGAAACACTAAAGGAAAACCATCAGAAAGATTGAAAAGAAAAACCTGAGCAAAATACAAGGCTCTGTGGAAAGGACTATCAGTAGAATGTATCAAGGAGGGTAAAAAATAATCTCTGATCATGAAGACCAGGTTGAGGACCTACACAATCAAACAAGGACCAACCCCAAAGTGCAGTAAGATAGTAGCATGAACATCCAGGCATCGTGGACACTCTAGAAGGACTAAAGAAGGAGAATAAAGAAAACATTGAAGGATGAAAGAAATTTTGTTTCTCAAAATTAGAATGAACTTGAACTAAACAGTTGAAAGGGTCAGTAATCCATAGTTAGATAAACAAATAGATACATGTTATTAGAAAAAGATAGTGGTTCAGGAAGACAAGCTATAGAGATGTACAGACCCAAGTGAGCCTGCCCAGCAAAAGTACAGTATGTAGGAAAAAGATCTAGATACATGAATTACCTCTTTTCTCATAAGACTTTAGTTATATTACATATACTTCCATTTAGATCTCATAAAATTGACTGCAAAAGGCAATAAAGTAGCATGTTTATGTGATTAAAAATGTTAAAAATAATATATATATATATAT
>PVIU01030509.1:0-15974 GCA_004026605.1 Ondatra zibethicus | reverse complement strand
TTGGCAGTACAACAAAGAGAGGGTGGCAGTGCCAGAATGACCATGATTTTCACTGACAAAAAAAGTTGTAGCCAATGTTATTCATAAGTAATTATGTATTGTCACAAGCCCATCACCTTAACAGCCTTCTGACTCATTGATGACCAGTAGTATCAATGACAATATACTTGAAATGACTCCTTTGTGAGTATATATACATACATATATATATAACCCTTTGTGATAATATATATATGTATATTTCTTCCTAAAATAAATGTATAAAGTTCTTAAGCTGCAATCATAGTTCCAAAGGGGATCATATTTTTTTGAAGAAAGTGTCACAAGAAACAAGGAAGCTAAATGAGATGGTAATCTGGAATCCCAGCACTTGGGATGCTGAGGCAGGAAGATCACAATTTTCAAACTAGCTGGGCTACAAAGCAAGAGCCTGTCTCAAAGAAGAAATATTAAAAAAAAAAAAGCAGTTCTCCCCACAATCCTTTTGTGACTTTATACTTTGTGACTTTATACTGTATCATGATACTTTATGCCCTCCTTAATAAGTTAGGTGATGGAGTTCCCTAAGGCAAATGAGGGCTCTCATTGCCCAACTGCTAGGAGTTGGGATCTTTCAGTAAGTTACAGAAGTGAGTGGTTCATCTTTACTATGTGGATGGTAGGAATGGATGTTTAGCTTGAAGGTGATAATTCGAAGAGACACCTTCTGTCCTGAGTAGTGATGGAGGAGGTAGCACGGCTACTGCAAGTGAGATTTTTAAATCATCTTTCTGGAAATTCACTTCGTCCCCATCACACTGTAGGACCTACAATTCATTTGCATAAAAATCATAGAGATAGTATGTTCAAAAGGAGAAGGGCTATAAGGGGAATAAGAAAAATTGCTACAAATCACACAAAATTAGGGTCAGGAAGCCCTGTGTCTATAGGTAAGGCTTATTCCTATATATGCCCCTTTACATCATGCAGTCAACATAGCGCAGAAATAATTACTTCTGAGACGCTGTGTTATAACTTCCAAGAACACAGCTGACAGGCACTGTTTTATGACAATAGTTCCTTCTGCACACACAAAAAAACTACATATCCCATGCTCTCCTGCAATAAGGAAGAAGAGTCGTGTAACTGAGTGTCTGCCAATGTAGTGTAAGCAAAGGTACAATGTGCCAGTGGTGGCATGCCCATAAAGATCCTCCCAAGGAATTGTCCAGTTTCTCTTTATTCTCTGACAATATCTAAATATTGAGAATTTAGTCAAGCAATAAGATGCTACAAAGGAAAGAGTATTATCCCCAGAAGACCTCCCCTGCGTTGTGAACAAACACACAGTACCCTCTATCTGCAAAAAATAAACCTACTGTGTTAAGCTTCAGAGACTAAGGAGGCCAGTGCTGCTTGACACAGCAAGCTAGTGTCACTGCAACCTCCCTTTTCTCAGCCCCACAAAAAAGATATTTTTAAAAACAGAGAATATCTAAATGAAGATGTTTCAAGTATCAGTAAATACAACTCAACTTGTCTTTTAAAACAAACCAGCTGCATATCTCATTTTAGAACAGCTGGTCAAAATTATAAGGCAATAAATAAGAGTCAAAGCTACTCTTTTTAATTGTTTATTTATTTATATAATTGTTTTTTATTATTTTATTTACTGTGAGCTTGTGTGTGTGTGTGTGTGTGTGTGTGAGAGAGAGAGAGAGAGAGAGAGAGAGAGAGAGAGAGAGAGAGAGAGAGAGAGGGCAGGTGTAGTGCGTGTATAAATGCCATCGTGCACATATGGAGGTCAGAGGACAATTTGTAACAGTCCATTATCTCCTTCTACAATGTGAGTTCCAGGGATTGAACTCAGAGCTTCAGCCATGGTGGCAAGTACCTTTCCTTACTGAGCTATCTCTCCAGACTTCAATACTACCTGTATGCCTCAAACCATAAGTAAATGCAAACTACCTCCTAAATTACAAAGATACGGCATCATCCCCAGGAATATCTTAATAATTCCTTTGAGACTACGGATCCCCCTAAAACAATCCCAGTTTCAGTGATCCTACATTAGAATTGCGTAAAATAGAATTCCTTGGTTCACATCTGAGGATAGGAACTAATTTATGGGCCTGAAAAACACAATGTTGTCATTAAAAACTGAGGCTGGCCACATAGTAGATCAGATGATAGCAATAATTATCCCAGTAAAAATCATCAATGGATGCTGGGATGAGTGGTAAGAGGTTATAGAGATACACCATAGCAGAAGAAAGCATCATTAAGCAATGTATGGCAATAACCTACAGATAAAATTCTAATAACCTCTATAATCAATGGTGAACATTTGAAGAAAATCAACACAACTCAATAGTCTAAAAGTGTCTCCCCTAAATTATCAATCAATTCCAAAGAAAAGGGCATTAATTTAACTGTGAAGGAGACAACGTTTAAACGTGCCCAGCAGCTCAAGGTGACTTCTGTGACTTTGTGAGATTATGCCACAAGTGCAGAGCCACAATCTAATCAGGATAGTGGAGCAGTTAGCCTCTAACTGAAAGAAAGTCTAAAACCATGTGCTAGCGCTCACAAAGGCTATTAAGTCATGGCGCACAGGGAAAGACTAAGTGAGGAATAGCCATAGATTGGAAGAGATTAAGAGTTCTCAGCAAATAAAAGCTGTGTGGACCCTGGGTTTTATATTGAAATTTAAAACACTCATAAAGAAAACAATGGAATTCTAGTACATGCACATAAGAGAGTATCATTAGTGTTAATTTCCTAATTATGATAATTTCACAGTTTCTATAAGCTGTTGTCACACAAGGTCTCTGGATACAGGGCAGACAGGAGGTTAGTATGATTTCTTTTTGCAGTTTTTCTGAAAGTCGAAAGATAGTTCTAATCATCTTTAACAACAGGAAAACCCATAATCCCAGCACCTGGGAAGCTTTGGTAGGGTCTTGGGTTTGAGGCCAGCCTGGGCACAGAATGAGACTCTGTCTCTAAAACAATTACCACCAAAACAAAAGGACATCATACTCACATAGTTTCAAGTGTTTCCCTACAAGTCACTCATCTATGAGTGGTCAGCACCTGCAGACTGAAGAATCCTGATCACAACCACCTTAATCATGATCAAAAGTACAATCACCATTGACAGAGAAAGTATAAAGCAATTTATGGTGAAGAAGCCAGGACAAACATGGGTTGGACAGCGTTCTTCATAACTTTTTGAATTCCCCAAAATGTCAAGGTGTTCTGGAGACAAGAAAGACAGAGGAACATTCTAGACTACAAGAGACAAGAAGGACATGGCAACTACATGCATCCAGTCATACTGGACACAATCTGAGCCAGAATTCCTCTTCATTATAAAGAAAATAAGTAAGGTGAATTTGGAATACAGTCTGCAGATTAGATAACAGAACTTCGTTACTCTGAACAGAGATTTCAATGATTCCGCTAGAGTTATAGGACAGAAAGTCCTTTAGCCTCATGAAATGACTAGAAGTAAAAGAGGCACTAATGTGCAAGTAGGTCAGAAATACCGTCTACACACAATCACGAATGATATATCAAGGTGAAGAACACAATAAGTTGTTTTTGTCGCATTTTGCAGATATTTTATGAGTCAGAAATTATTTCAAAATAAAATTCACAGTAAGGAAGAAATATTTTGCAAAGCATATTGTGTTTATCCAAGAACCTAGGTTTACCTGGGGTAGCAAAATAATAGCTGGAAATATTGCATATTAGATATGGCAGAAATGATGCCTTAGTACTTATCTGGGATATACTGAGAAATACTGAGGGAGTTACCATAGAAAACTTTTATGAAGAAAGTCCATTTAGATGATGGAGAATGAAAATGTATGTTAGAAAAAAAAGGAAGATGCTGATCTCCCATGGAGAGTCCCCAGGGTCAGGGGTGGTGAGGATCCCCGGGAGAGTTATCTGATTAGCGGACCAGACAGGCTGGACACATTTCATATACAGATGTTTGAAATAACATGGAGTTTTTCTCATGGAAGATAACTGTCACCAAAGTCATACTGGTGATCTTATAAAATATTTTGGCTTCTATAATTTCTTATCTAGAAGAAATAGAGGATGATTAAAAAGCTTTTAAAGTAGGTAAAAATAATATGTGAAGTATTCTATAGCTAGTAAATCTAAGATTTCACCAGAACAAAGAATCTGAAGGTAGAAAATTGCTCAGTTTATTTCCACAATGATGAGGTGATGATGAAGGACAATGGGTCTTGAAAATGGAGGAGTTAGCATGAAATTAATATATAAAAGACCCCCAAAACATGTAAAACTGTGGAGCCAAGAAAGCTGTTGTCTTCCTATCATCAGCAATCAAAATTCAGAGCATTTGGTCACCTTTATCTTCACAGTTTACATATGTATTTCTTTAATACTGAGGAAGACAGGCTTAGAGTATAAATATGCCTTCCCCTGGGGTTCACTTCCTGGTGCTATACTATACAGATATACTTCAACCATTAAAATAAATGCAGGTATTTGCCCTTGAGAAATAATTAAAGACTTTAACATACACAAAGGACCTTTAAGAGAAGAAGGAATAGACAGAGAAAACCACATTAATTGACATTGGCTGATAAGTGAGAGAGGTGCCTATTGATAGCCAGGACTGTAAGTAATCAGAGCATTTTGGTGAGGTCTGCTCACTGTGGGTAGCAATTCAGGGCAAGGTGCTGTGCCCTCAGTTAGAGGGAGCACAGCAGTCACAGGAGTAATGAAGGCAACACATGGATCAAAGAGTGAGGAAAAAAAACAAACTCTGAGGGTTACTTCCACAAAGCTCCCAGTCCAAGCTACAGAAGAACCAGTTTTGTGGAGAATGAAATATAAACAGAAAAACAGCTTGAACTTTCCTTGAGCTGCTCTTTATTTAGGAGAGGGAAACATCTTGAAAGGCCACAGGAAATCTTCACAAGTGTTATGCATAAAAGTCAAGAAGAAATCAGTTGTTTCAAAGCAAAGTTCATTCAACTTCATTCCCCTTTAAAACAGGACAATTGAACCTACCATCTTGAAGACAATGAGGCTAAAATAGCCAGTGAGGTATGTTTTAATGTCCTGTGCACAAGTATTCAAAATTCAGTTAGGCAGTGGAAGATTCCAGTAAATCAGGGCAGTTGCACCTCTCTATTCACAGCAGTTGAGAGAGCATGCTCAAGACCTGGGAGGCTCAGGCCAGACACAGCTAAGGAGCTATGGGCAGTTGGTAGCTATTAGAGAGGAAAAGTCAGTTTTCCTGACGGTGAGGGGTCCTGGTGGGTTGATCACCCTACCTTTGGGTTAACACCACACACCCAAAGGTATATGGGTAGCACAAGCTGTAATTAAAGTGTTTTAAAAGAGATAGAGAATGCAAGAGAAAGAGAGCCAAAGGGAGGACACAAAGTTGGGTGAGTATGAAAAAGGGAGCTAGATGGGGGGAGTGAGGGGCAGGGATAAATATTATCAAAATGCACTGTACAAAGTTCTCAAAACTAATAAATGTGAGAAAATACACTTATTTGTACACTTTTTGAGCAAAGCCTCAACTTTTTTCAACTCATTCACTATGCCCTCAGTTTCCTACTTTTTGAACATTTGAAACTATTTAAATGTGCATTGATAGGAAAACCCAAAGGTTTGTACATATTGATTATATTTTCTCAAAGGATCTACAATTTTGCCTAAGCTTTTGAGTTCCTTTTCTTTTTGTCAGTTTTAAAGAAGGCTATCTGTCTTGACCTTGATAGTAATCCAACAGGGTGAGATGTGATGACTATAATTTACTGATCTTATTTCTCTATATTAAAAAATAATTCATGTTAACCTAAATAAGCAAAGCTTGAATTTTTAAATTGTAGAGTGAGACATAGACTCTCAGAGTACAAGGTGACTTACAAAAGACTAGAACTATCACTAAAATTAGACCGCTAACCACTGTCACCTTTCCTGAGATATAATCCATGCACATGGATGCTGAGCCTATAAAATGTTCTCCTTTAAAAGCTGAGTTCGTGAGTTACTTTTCTCTTTTCTGTGACTGAACACCTGACAGGAAGCAACTGAAGTGAGGGAAGGCTTACTTTGACTTACAGCTCTAGTTACTACAGTCCATCACAGCAAGGCAGTCAAGGTGCCCGGGGTGGGGGTGGGGGGGCGGGTAGCTGCTTACATTTTGTCTTGATATGAAAGACAAGGAATAGATAGGAAGGGGTTTGGACTATTACAAGTTTGTCCCCAGTGACATACTTCCTCCAGCAAGGCTCTACCTCGTTGAGGTTCCCGAAGCCTAGTGCCACCAAGGACTAAGTGTTCAAACTTGACCCAAAGAAGATATTTATGTTCAAACCACAAAAATAAGTTTCACCATTTAAGAAATTTCATCCTTTAGAGAAAAGTGTGGTGGGGCCACTGCATAAAGCCTACTCTCTATAGAAAGGATGCAAGTTCTCCATTTGTGTACCTGCCCCACCAGTTCTTACTGACTTAATCCAGGCTTGAAACTCAATTATGTAACTGCTGAACCCTTCAACCACTTCAATCGATGGCCTCTTTCTGGATCTTACTAATGAGGGTGGGTAAAAATTATCACTATTGGGTGTTTGGGAAACAAAACAACTCCGGAGAATTTCCCTTGGAAAATAAGGCAATATTCTATCTTCCCAGGTTTTCCTTTTTCATCAGGAAAGATGGGAAAGCACCGTCTTTCATGTCTCTAACTCCCACTGATGAGTGAACTGAACCATAGCAACAAAAACTGTGTACATAAATTATTTTAAACCATTGTGTTTGGGAACTTGATGGACGTTCTTACCGCCATCACCACAATCACTTGAAGGCAGAAAATATATAGAAAATAGCATACCATCTAAACTTCTAGCATTGACCATACCGTTCAATTAAAATTCAAGGCATGTTTATATAATAAAGAATGTTTTGATTTTTTTGTTTGTTTGTCTTTGTGTTACCAATCACTGTTGAATTTTATGAGGTAACAGATTATCCTGAACCCTGGATACTGGGTTCTTTCTTTTGCCACAGCTCCTTGATCCTCAGGTTGTTTTCTTTCATTTGATCACTGTTTGGGGAATCCTGAAATAAATTTCAGCTACAACACAGGCAGTTTTATACATAAGAGACATTAAAAGTGTTTAAGGACATCCATATTAAGAAGTACATTCAGAGGACTGCAGCATGGCAGATTCTCCCTCAGAGTCACTCAGCAGAACCTGAGGGACTGCCGAGATGCATTTGCCTTTAGATCAACTCCTATGAACCTGTGAGAAATGGCATCTTGTGGATCAATACACAAAGTTCTCAAAAGCAACAAACCAAAGTGTTCGAGCTTTTCAAACTTCTGCTCAAGTTAGTTTGACAATAAACACTCCTCTCTGAAATTAACACAAATTACCATACAAGACACACGCTATAGGGTCTTGCCCTTCCAAGTGTGTGATTCACAGTGTCAGCATTACCAGGGAACTCAATAGAAATGCCGTTTTTCAGGCACTGCCCCAATGCTCCTAAGAGAAGGTTCACCTTAGCAATATTCCCTGGGGACTTCAGTAAGCCAGAGTGCTGCTCTGAGGAAGAATCTTTCACTGAGGCATTTGAACAAGATTCATATGTCTCAGACTCCCTGAGAAAAGCCATGGTTCAGCTCATTTTTATCCATGATAAAATAAATGGAGGGCCTCCGTAAGACAGGGCCTTGGCCATATCCGCATATGTGGAGCTGGCAGAACCTGAGAGTGAAGAAGTCCAGATTCCTAATTCTCTTCTTCATGTTGATACCCTGAGGCCCATTTTCTTCTGCAAAGAAATCTTAGAAGGAAATGACTGGAAGCAGTGGCTTAAAAGCCAAAATCTCTTCTGTGTTTGCAAGTTTCTCTCCCCTGCTCACCAGTTGGTGTGAGACAGAGCAGAGCAGGGCAGGATCGGGGCTTCCCTGCTGACTCTCACAGGTGGAATGTGCCCTTTAACAAGTCATCACTAGTGTCAGGTAGGTAAGGCCCACCTCCGGTGAGTCAAGGCCACACAGTCATGCCTTAGCTAATTCACTTCCTTTGTACTAGACCCAAGTCTTACACTGAAGCCCTGGATTCTACCAATCCTGTCCTTACTTTGTAGTTACCTTTGCCGTTCATGAGGCCACTTTACTAGCCACCCCTGCCCCCACTGTGAGTATGGATGGTGCTGCCCAGGGAGGCTGGGCTTCCTTTGGAGTGCAGGGAATGGAGATCCAGGAAAACAGGGCATGAACAAGGTGCCAGCTTCATGGGAGCCTGCATTCCTAGTCAGATACCAGTCTTGCTAAACATTAAGAAATAGCCTACCTGAGTGAAACTTTGCACCCCTCAAATACTGAAGCAGGAAATAAAACTGTATATACTTCTTAAGTAATCAGTTTTTAAAAATTTCCTCAGAAGTGTACACCACAGAATTTTCAAGGCTGTAAGAGTTTTTCTTCCACCAACTTCATGCACTGCATTTCAAATAACAACAAATTTCAACCACTTCTCATCTGGAGAGTTCCAGCCAGGGCCAGGTTGGGCGACATTGCTGTGCCCTCATGTGTTGCCAGCTGGTTGAATATGGAAGGCCATCTTCCCATAGTAGGTGATCTGAACAGTACTTGACAGTCAAGCACATGGGTCCAGCTTTCTTCTCTTGGCAGTGTTAATGGCCCAGGGAGCAGCAAGAGCTAGTCCGGACGCTTGCCTCAGCTTGCATCAGACTTGCTATTGTGTCTCAACAAGAGAAACTCGCTCAACTTACTTGAGTCCAAAAAATATTGTAGGCTATGAATCCTACCCAATGGTCTCCCTACTTCATTAATATGTGATAATTGAATAGCCTAAGCTGAGCAGTATTGTCAGCAAAGTAGTTAAAATCGTTTAATGATGGCCGGAGTATTCTGGGACTGAAGCAGCAGTAAATAATCATAACTTATACGTGATTTTGATCTTTAGGACATAAACAACTGTCAAGAGTAGCTCACAAACCCATGATATGGATCTGAATAGAACTAACAACAGAATATAAACAAAAATCAAAAACTTGGCCTAATTTTTTAAGTACTAGAACAATTTAAACCACAAGTCAATGATGGAATGGAGGATGCCGTTAGGATGCTACTACAACAGAGATGTGTTGCTCTCTCCAGTTCTGTGGAGTTCTTGATACTTTCAACAATATTACACAGATAATGCTTTTACTTTTGCCTCGGATGGCCATTTAAAACATACGCTGAAATTAAATAAGGATTCTGTCTGGGGATGCAGTTCAGTGTTAAGTACTAGCTTAACCTATGGAAATGCCTCGGTGTGATCCTGAGCATCACCCCCATACAAACACCACACAAGATATTTTAAAAATTAGAAAACTGATGTCTAATTTCTTCTCCTGAATTTATTTATCTGTCTAAAGTGAAGTAAAGATAGGTTTGGTATTTCCCCTAAAAGACTTTACAACTTCAGTTTCATTGCAGGAGAAGCACATATGCAATGCAAGGTAGATTGTGTACCAGTTTTGTTTATCTGTGGCATAAAGCTTGTCACATTCACTGGGAATACCATAGCTAATTCACTTGGCTCTAGCATACAAATGCAGTACTGGCTACCAAATTAAAATGCTGCAGACATCTAGAACTTTCATCAAAAGCAGGGAATTTCTCCTTCTTTAAGCAGTAGAGCTTGAAGTCTGTCTGTCTGTCTGTCTGTCTATCTATCTATCTATCTATCATCTATCTACCAGCATTTTATTAAGCCAGTATGAGTGACAAATCTTTACAGTGTACAAGAGCATTATCCCACAGCACTTCTATCTATCTATCTATCTATCTATCTACCTGTCTGTCTGTCTATCTATCTATCTATCTATCTATCTATCTATCTATCTATCTATCTATCTATTGTGATTTTTCTGTGTAGCTCTGACTATCCTGGGACTCACTTTGTAGACAAGGCTGGCTTTGAACTCAGAGATTCACCTGCTCTGCTTACCAAGTGCTGGGATTAAAGGCACGCACCACTGCATCTGGCCTGAGTTTGAAATCTTGACAACTTATAAATATGAGATTCTATTCATGTTGGCTCTATTCTACCTACATAGAACAAAGGTGGGTTCCTCTGATTGATGAACGTGTATGAATGCCTGAATCTCATATTAAGGGAGAGACAGCTGAGAGAAGATCTGAACTGCCTGCATCATCAACACATCATACAACAGATTTCTGCTCCTTCCATTGAGTTCTAACAAAGGAGGCTTCTCTTTCATACACTGTCCCCAAAGGTTCAATGCAAATCATCACCCACATTTCCACTACAAAGACACCATAGCAGCCAATGCATTCCACATCTTGGAGGTGAAGCAAAATGTTTCTGGTTTGGTACTAAAGTTTACATAGCTAGCCAAATGACATTCCAGAGTGCATAATTTTTAACAAAGTAGACATTAGACAATTTTGAAAGGCCCCTCCCTGCTCTGCCTGGAATCTTGGCAGTACTAACCACCAGACTAAATATGTTCATATGTAAACATATGTAATCATGTTTGTAGCATATGATGCCCAGAAACACGCTTATATCAACATACTCCCAAGTTTCTGAGCTAAATAAAGACTTTGCATATAGATGCAAATACCAGACTCACTTATCACAATCGCAATGTATTTCTTTGTTTTGAAACACAATGCTCACTGTGGATATTCTCAGTCCCTCACTCCAGTTCTCTTTAGTGGGCTGTTTTACCCATTGTTCAGGTGTTATAGGCATCTTACAATTGATCCATTATGTATAAAATTGTCCTTGGCCAAATTACAAAAGTCTGGCCTGAAAGGCTGTATTTTCTGCTCCTGGTGGCTATGGAAAGACAGTTAATGTTTGACATCAAATTTAAAAAGAAAAAATAACAATTTTGCTGCCTAAAGGTGTGGTCATGGGATGAATAATCAGCTAAGACTTTCTTAGTACTTCTTCTGGCCCATCCTATTTCCCTCACTCACTTTCTCCTAGAGACCTTCCTCAATAAATCATGTGTCTCAGATTCTGTTCCTAGTAAATCCAGCCTAAGGCATCACTTCATCCTCAGTCTTTTAGGCAATTGGGATATGAAAGTCTGATGCTCTTGGTCTAACTCCAACTTATAACTTAAAAATGTCACTACTAAAGGGTGTCTGTCACATAAGAACATTTACTATTGATAATACTCCTAAAGAGATTTCTGCTTCCCTCTCCAATTCACCCTGTCATTCAGATAATTTTTTGTGTGTGTGTGTGTGTGTGTGTGTGTGTGTGTGTGTGTGTGTGTGCGCGCGAGCATATGTGAATGTATATGTTTGTGTATGTAATTGTGTAATTTACTATATTAATCTATTATATATAATTTACCATATATAAATTGTTATGTAATTTATTATTATAATTTGATATATAAAATGTTATACATAATTTCTTACATAGATGCTTTATTTACTTGATTCCCATTGCAAGAACAGTGTGATAGACTTCTAAAAGAACCAAAAGAGCACTTTCCATTTTAAATATACTTATTAAATTACCCAGCCTCTGTCAGAAAAATAAAAATCTTTTAAAATGATTCTTTGGAGACAGTAATCTTTCTTTAACTTTAAACCCACAAACATTCCTGATGAGGCTGTCTGGTCCTGGAAAATGTCCCATAACTTGACCATTTTGTGAAACCAAGGGAGCAGACCAGTGTTTACTACACTGTCTCAATGGGGACAGAATGTCAACCATCTCCCTTTCTTCTCCCTCTAAATAGTTTTAGGGCACACAACACCTTTTCTCCTGCCTCACACAACTCAGTTTCTGCCTTCAGTGTGCCTATCATATAAATGATTTTATTTTTTAAATAAGGAGTAATCATGATGTGGAATTCCCCTCTGTATGCCATGAATATCTTTTATTACCATTGGTTAATAAAGAAATTGCTTTGGCCTATGGCAGGGCAGAATATAGCCAGGATGGAAGAGATATATATAGAGAGAGTAGGCAGAGTCAATGAGACACCATGAAGCTGCTGAAGGGGACAGATGCTAGAACCTTACTGGTAAGCCACAGCCTCATAGTGATATACAGATTAGTAGAAATGGGTTAATTTAAGATATAAGAGCTATCTAGAAATACACCTGGACCTTTTGCCAAAAAGTTTTGTAAATAATATAGTTTCTGTGTGATTATACGGGTCTAGGCATTTGGGAAACCAAAGCATGTTCTCAGGTTACAAAATGTCACCAACATGGATCAACTACATCTGTATAAAACCTGAGAGAGCTTGGGAAAGAATTCTGCACACAAAAGAACAGAGTTCAGCATGGCTTCTTGGTAGCAACATTGTCTTGTGAGGGCTCTATTTGCTAGAGGTAAGCAGAGGCACAGTTCCTTTAAGAGAAGGCTTCCTGGCTCAGCATTAGCAGCAAAACCCGCAGGGATTCTTTAAGAGATGACTTTCTGGTTCTTGCTGGCAGCACAAACTCTGACTTTTTGGGGGTCTTGCACTAAAAGGGGTGTGTGAACAGCATGTTACTAGTTGCTTAATGGTAACATAGACCCGCTGTGTCCCTGGAGTTGGGGAAGTGAGTATTGTTCACAGAGCCAGTGAACATACCTCTACCATGTTGGACAGGGTAGAGCCAACAGGCATGGCTGTGGAGTTGGTCCTAGCCATGCCTGCTTAACTTTATTTTTTAAAAAAAGGCACTGCTGGTCAGAAAATGATTACAGATGTTCAATAAAGGCAGATTCAGATAGAAATAAACCTCTGAATGAGTCATAGTGCATTTAAAAATGTATGTATGTTTAAGAAAAATGAAAGAAAATGAATACAGGCAGTTATAAAAAGAAAAGGTTTTAAAAAATAAAACAGCATCTTTTTTGTTTTTTTTTTTTCAAGACAAGGTTTCTCTGTAGCTTTGGAGCCTGTCCTGGAACTAGCTCTTGTAGACCAGGCTGGCCTCAAACACACAGAGATCCATCTGCCTCTGCCTCATGAGTGCTGGGATTAAATGTGTGTGCCACCACTGCCTGGCTAAAACAACATCTTTAAAGACACTGAAAAAGTAATATAAAAGAGTACAGACAGTCATAAATTAAAGGAGTAAAGAAAAATAAGCCAAATAAAGATGCAATATGCACAGAGAGTCCGGATTATGTATATTTTTGTGTTTTTTTAAAAATTTTTGACTTCAGAGAGACATTTGATTCTAGGGACTGTAAAGTTAAACCAACATATATATTTTACTTCAAAATTTGAATTTGAATCTAAGGATATGTTACTTTGGAAAAGAGGTTCTGTTTTTGTTTCCACAGAGGACAGAAACCTACAAACTCCTTCCAGGCTAATGTGGTTTGGTGGAACAAGACCCCCAAAAGGTCTCTGTGACTCCTAAAAATACGTTACCCAACAAAGAGCAGGAAACAGTTTGGAGAAAACTATGCCCAAATTCTCAAAATGATTCTTTATATATGATATAGAGATGAATACTTTGCATTGGTATGGATCTTGGTCTATTGATACAAATTTAAGGTCAATTTTATTACACTATGTATATGTATTTCTGTTCTGGCTTAAGGTATTGTGTTTGTGAAGTTCATTTAAAATTTAATGTATAATTTTAAATTATGGATTAATAGGTAGAAATTTACAATAGTTAAACTTATAGTCATATTAGTGAGGTTTTCTATATATACACAGAGATATATTTCAGATGGATAGGTATTCTTCAAACCTTTCAAAGACCTACATAAAATGGCATTTAAAATGTTTTAAGAACTTAGACTTTTCTTGATGTGAGACATGTCTGCTCCTGGCAACACCAATTACTTTAGAGAGGTTGATGGGCATTGAAGAGGTTCCTTACGGAGTTTGCTAGCCATTTGGGCAAGGAACTGATCTTTCCTGGACTGTTTGATGGTATACTGTATAAACTAGACATGCAGGACCCACAGAAAAATGACTGATGAACTTGCCTAAAGAAGGTAAGATAGTCCTTCAGGGTTCCTACTTCATGAAAAAGTGCCAGGACATAGAAGAAAGCAACTGATGAACTCTGCCATTATAAGGCAGAACAGATCTGCAAATTTCCTGCTCCATAGAAAAGTCTGTCAGATACTATGGACCTGTAGGCTAAAAAGGAATGTCCCAATATTACAAAAGAACTTTGGGTGACTGTCCAGGAAGTGAGATGTTTCAGTAAATTTTAGAGTTTTGGAAGTTGATTACATTGTACTTCCTGTTTACTCAAGTAATATTACTTCCCTTCCTTGGGTCTTTGACAGGGTTGAAGATAGTTATAGTTACTTTCCCCTCATGTCTTATCCAAGCCATTTTTAATATAAGACTTAGACTCCTTAGGATAGGATAATTATTGAAACATTTAGCATATGTTTCTTGTTTGATGTTGTTCATGCTGGTTGTAATTCTAACTTTTAGGTATGTTTTGCCTCTTCTTTCCCCTGGACAATACTTGATATTTGTTCTTATTGTATATAGTTTTATATTAGAATGCTCTTATTTAGACAAAAGCAGGAGGTGCTGTGGAAACTTCATCAGCCAAATAGCCTTTAAGATACTGGCCCACTTTGGGCATGGTCCCTTGTACTATAAATGCAGACAAAAAGTGTGTGTGGCCCTCTTGGCTGCTGGATTCAGTTCCAGTTCCCAGCACAC
Source organism: Ondatra zibethicus (assembly GCA_004026605.1). Lineage (NCBI taxonomy): Eukaryota > Metazoa > Chordata > Mammalia > Rodentia > Cricetidae > Ondatra > Ondatra zibethicus. Next base: position 1,274 of record PVIU01030509.1, on the reverse strand, counting down.
ACAGAGGACTGCAGATCACTACTCTTTCTGTGAGTTTATCCTCAAATAAATAAACCTTTGTTATACTTCATTCCAGGTTTTTGTGGAACTCTTTTGTATGCCAACATAATCAAACCATCTCCCATGCTGCATAGCTACAGTTTAAACCCTTTGCGGAACTCTGTCTCAAAAAACAATATATGCACACAGGCACCATGACTCAACTTTAGGCTAACCTTTTCCCCTCTCTTCACCAGAAGTAGAAATGAGAGGAATAGGCGTTAAGGATGTTGGTGTGTTTTTGCCACATTAGTCATATCTATCTATCAGCAGTGATGTTCACAGAATGTTCTGTGTTCCAAGAATGTCTGCTAGTTCTTTGAATCCAACACCTCATGCAAGTCATATTTTCATGTCCCTTTTGCAGATGAGAAAACTTCATATCCCAGTATTCTGTATATGAGCAATTGCCACACTAATCTTTCTCATCTAATACTTGGGAGCAAATTGTTATTTTAAAATTTAATTTGTGATATGTTACACTACACCCACAGTCAGGCTGTCTTTTCAAAGCACATTATAGTACTCGAACAGCAACCCTTTTAGGTCTAACTATTTAGCAAGGGCAATGCATGGTGTTTAATTATAACAGCAACACTATAACTATCACCTGCCTTATTAAGCTGAAGAAACTGGGGATTAGCATTTATATAACTCAACTGTTATTAGATATAGACCTGCTCCTAATATTTATGGACCCAGGACAAGAAAACAAAAGAGGTCCCCACCCTTTTGGTTACATCATGATGGTTTTCCATCACTGTGAGGGACTGAGCAAAATGCAGACATTTCAGGCTACTTGCTGCAGCTTTGTTCACATCTTGTCACTCTATAAATACCTTTGCCTTATCTACTCCCCTGGCCTAAAAGCACATAGACCAGCAGAGTCACCCTTAGGAGATAAACCAGAAAAAAAATATTCCTGCAACTCCTACAAATGTCTCAGGGAAATTTCAGCAGTATCTATTGCCCAGATATATGATCTGAAAGGGAGAGTGTGCATTCCACATGGGTAGGTCCTTCTATCTCTGTAGACTTCTTGCCTCAGGGAAGAGATACAATCAAGCAGAACAAAGACATAGTGTGTTAAAACACAGGACCAAATGCGGGAACTTCTATTGCCTATGTCTGAAGGCAGAACTAGACTTCTGTCCAAGAGCTGGTTGAATTAGGGTTCGACTACACCCCATGGAAACTGAGTCCTCTATTAATCCCCCTCAGCTATAACTCATAAC
>PVIU01030508.1:0-16011 GCA_004026605.1 Ondatra zibethicus | reverse complement strand
CCAGGAGGGATGGGGGTGGGCCTTGGACTTCTAACAGGGCAGGGCACCATGCCCTCTTTCAAGGAAGAAGGGGGAGGGAGGAGGGGTGGGGGGGTAGTGGGAGGGGACCGGGAGAAGGGGAAGAAAGGAAAAAAAATTTATTTCTTTAATTATGTTCTTGAATGGAAAAAATAAAACAAAACAATGTATGGAAAAAAAAGAAGTATAAGAATAAATGAGGGCAAAATGCTCTAATTTGCAGCAGAAAAAAAAAAGATTCTAGTCCAGGAGAAGTTTGTGATTTAAAATCACCAAGTCAAACTCTCCCCCACCCCCAATTCATTTCATTCTCATTCTCTCTCTCTCTCTCTCTCTCTCTCTCTCTCTCTCTCTCTCTCTCTCTCTCTCTCCTTTTTCAGACCTGACATTCCGAGTTCCTCTAATTCCAGACAGGTCCTTTGAATAGTCACTACTTTCCTGGAGCCTCAAGATTGTTGAGTTAGCGAAGGAGTGAAGTCCCTAGATAGGGAAGTTATGGCAGAAACGGTTTCCTAAACTTCATCAGACTTCTAGAGGAAATTCAATGGTCTCTCAAGTCATTTTTGAGTCCAAGGATTTGGGATGGGGGAATTTATTTCTAGGCAGTAGAGATGAGCTAGGTTGTTGTTTGGCTGTAGAAAGAAAACATTGATTATATTCAATACTTTATAATATATAATGCCTTATGTTTTCCGATGTGTGGTATAATGAGTCTTTCTCTGTCTCCACAGAAAACTCCCAAATAATGACATGGAGACTTATTATTAATTATAAAAGCTTGGCCTTAGCTCAAGCTTGCCCCCACCTAGCTCTTATAACTTCAATTAATTCGCTTTTATTAATCTACATTCTACCACTTTTTTAAACCTCTTCTCCATTTTTGTACTTCTGACTTATTCCAAGTCTCCTGGCATCTCTGGTGTAATCCGTGCACCTAGATTCCTCTTCATCTTCCTCTCTCTCCCTGGAAACCCCACCTGTTTCTATTGGTCATTAGGATCTTTATTAAATCAATCACATCAATATATCTTCATACAGTGTACAAATATTCCCCAATGGTGTGGTTTTCAAAATTTTTATTAGCCTATATTAATTATACCCAGTGATGAATTTTATTATGCCATTTTCATGCATGTATATAATGTATTTTGACCACATTTATACCCCTGATAAGGTGCCCCTTGTGCCCTTCTCGCTCCTGCTGATCACCTTCTACTCCTCAACTAGTTCCTTACCTACTTTTCTGTCTTAGTGCACACAGTACCCCCCACATGTGTACGTGTGTGTGTGTGTGTGTGTGTGTGTGTGTGTGTGTGTGTGTGGTGTGAATCAAGGATTTAAGTAAAATTAATTGCTGGAGCATAGGTGAGGGATTATTTACAAAAGCACAGACAACTACCCATGACCACAATACTGAAGAAAATGTCTCTACCTCACCCAATACCCATTAACTGCCTTTGAGCCTCAGGGAGAGGTGTCCCATTTATAGCCGAGCATTTAGGTCGCTTAGTCTTAGCATTCTGACCAGTTATGAGTCTCCCACCATTGCCCATTGCAAAAAGAAGCTTCTCCACCCAAACCTGATGATAGAAAAAAATCTCTAGACATCCATGCCTAACTTGTCTTATTAAATCTTCCTAACCTAGGAGGTGAGGAAGTTAATATCACCACAAGGAGACAAAAATCAAAAGAATAAATAATTTCCTTAGCATACTGTCTCCAACTCTTCCCACTGGAAGGGTAACTTGAGCACAAAAGGGGAATTCTCTTGTTCATGTAACTGAGTGTTTTCATGCAGAACTGAGAGAAAGACTTGCTGAGTACTCCAGCTTTAGAGACTAGGAATACAGACAATATTGCCAAGATTTTCTTTATACCCACTAATTTTTATTTCTTCTTGTCATTGCTTGGATTCATTCCATACAGAGGCTCTCTCTAGAGTGGAGAGTTGTCCTATGAGGAGGGGCGCGGGCTGCGTGCGTCCTTTCACCCAGCTCCCAGCCGCCGAAATAATTACACAGAAACTGTATTCATTTAAACTCTGCCTGGCCCATTAGTTCTAGCCTCTTCTTGGCCAACTCTTACATCTTGATTCAGCCCATTTCTAATAATCTGTATTCACCACGAGGATGTGGCTTACTGGCATGAGTCTAACCAATGTCCATCTTGGGCCGGAGAAGCATGGCGTCTGCCACACTTCCCTTCCTCCCAGCATTCCATCCTGTCTACTCTGCCTACCTGATTTCTGCCCTATCAAAAGGCCAAGGCAGTTTTCTTTATTCAACCAATGAAAGCAATACAAATGAAGAAGCACCTCCTACACCAGAGAGTGTCCTCACTCATATGTTGTTACAGTTCATGATCAAAGTGAGGGCTGTCTTTACTTAAGATACTTTTGGTAAGGACTCCAAGCTGCTCAGCTTAAGCCACGTGTGAAATTCACTGTGTCAGCCCCCCTTTCCTAGAAAATGCAGTGCTTTGATTGGACGGGACCTAGATCCTGTACTCTCACCTTTGTAGTCTGTGGGATAAGGTACATCCTGATTTCCCACTTACCAAGAGGATTAAGGAGCAATGAAGAGAGGGAATAATGTCAAGAACAGAACACTAGGGATGTGGTGGAGGTGCGAAGCAAAGAGCCATCACAGGCTACCAACCAAAAACTGTGGAAAGTCCAGCTTGTCACTTCAAAACATCACACTAAAAGAACAGGAGGAGAAACAAACTGGTTGAACATACAGAAGTATTTAAGAATTATCTTAAAGATCTTTTATTTTTATGTGTGTTTGTGTTTTATCTGCATGTCTTGCCTCGTACACACGGATTCTAGAAAAACATGTCAGATCCTCTGAAACTAGAGTTATAGACTGTTATGCAATGCCATATGGGAGCTGGGAATTGAACTCAGAGCCTCTGCAAGAGCAACAAATTCTCTTAAATGGTGAGCCACCTCTCCAGCCCTTAGTTTTAAGGAATTTTAGAAGGCTATTTAAAAATTCTTAGCCATTATTTTTTCAAGCCTCAAGAAAGATATAGAACTAGAAATGTGATGACATATAATAATGTAAACTAAAATATTACATGTAATGCATAATTTAAAAGTTTAAAATTGTTTTGATAAGAGTGATATTTGAGAAGCTAAGAAAGCAGCCTTTCTCAATCACTGTGTACTGACTAATTTTTTTACACTCTTACAAGTTATTTTGTTTTATGAGTTACAGCTGGGTTATGAAGATAGAAGTTAAAACTAAGATGCAAACATTTATTGGTGTGATTAAAGATAAAACAACCCACTGGGTGTTAAAATAACATTTAAAAAGTTGCATTTATAAGGGGTATATGTGCATGTACATACATGTATAAGGATGTGCAAAGATATACATGCATGTGGAGTCCAGAGAGGGATGTTGGGTGTCTTCTCTCACTCAAAATCTCTCAGTAAACCTAGAGCTCACCATTATGGCAAGCCAAGCTTATGCCACCATTATGGCAAGCTACATGGGTGGCAAGCCAACCACAGTGAGTCTACTTGTCTCTGCCACCTTCACTACTAGGGTTACAGGAGCATGCAACCACACTTTGCTTTTTATATGAGTATTGGTTATTCGAACTCCAGTTCCCATGTTTGCAAAGTAAGTGTCCTTACCCACCGAGTCATCTTCCTAGCCCCTAAAACAGCATTACAATGCAAAACAATTACAATTTCTATCACCTAGTCAAGGACATTCTTAAGTGAAATACATTTCACTTTCTGCCAGTGTATGTGAATAATAGTATGTATTAGTGCCTTTCCCAGGTCTATGCCAAAGTAGCCATCAGTGTTCATCAACTGTACAAATGTCAACATTCTAGAAAGAGAAAATATCATTTCAGTATCATTAGAGAAATTATTTTGACCTTTCTAACTCCTTAAGAAGGCCATGAACATCTCTGTGAGTGACACACTGAAAGTCAAAACTTCTACAGTAGAAGAGATTACCAAGTAATTTATTTGATCAGTGAAACTACTAATAATAACTATATACAACCAACTATATACAAAACAAATTATTCCATGATACTTTAATTTTCTTCTTCAATAGAAAAATTGGACCTGAGAGTGAAGAGTTAAACACACACACACACACACACACACATATACACACATATACACACACGTACACACACACACACACACACACACACACACACACACACACATTGTGTAAATAGTCTTGTTTTGATATCTACCCTTCCTACCACCTTTTGTCAATCTCTTCTTCTCCACTCTACCTGGACCTTTTTTTCCTCTCCCCAATGCCTTTACCCTTCCTTAATTACTCATTTTATGTTTCTAAGTTAACATTGTGGTTTTTAAAGTTTCCCCATCAAAGAAAAAGAGAGGAAGAAAAAGAGAAAATTGTAATGCTTGTGTTTCCCAATTTGGGTTATTTGTCTCAACATAACATTTAGTTCTATTCAAATAATATAATTTTACTTTTTACCTTTTCTTTATCACTGAATAATGCTTCTTTGTGTGCATATGTGTGTATAACATTTTATTTATTATTTGTTGGTGGGTATATAGATCAGTTCTATATTTTGCCTACTATTGTTGTCAGAGGTTTCTGTCCCACCAGTCCTGCAGTCATTCAGTCCCAAAGAAACACACAGAGGTCTACATTAATCATAAACTGGTTGGCCTAGTAGCTCAGGTTTCTTATTAACTCTTATAACTTATATTAGTCCATAATTTTTGTCTGTGTTAGCCATGTGGCTTGATACCCTTTTCGGCGAGGCAGCCACATCTTGTGTCCTCTGCGTCTGGGTGACAACTGCAGACTGATTCTCTCTTCTCCCCAGAATTCTCCTGTTCCCATTGGCCTGCCTCTACTCCCTGCCTGGTCGCCCCGCCTATACTTCCTGCCTGGCTACTGGCCAATCAGCATTTTACTAAAAATAATACAAGTGACAGGATAAAAGACCATTGTTCTGGCTGGGCAGTGGTGGTGCACGCCTTCAACCTCAGCACTCGGGAGGCAGAAGCAGGAGGATCTCTGTGAGTTCAAGGCCAGCCTAGTCTGCCAAGAGCTAGTTCCAGGACAGGCTCCAAAGCTACAGAGAAACCCTGTCTTGAAAAACCACAAAAAGACCAGTGTCCCACAGCACTTCCTCCCCCTTTTTATAAACAAGAACTCTGAATCTAACATCCTTTGTTTAACTTTTCTCCTGATCATTATCCATAACAACTTGTAACCAACATTCTAAACAAAGGCAAACATCCATAATCTATTTTTTGGGAATGTGGGCATGGTTTTCCAGGATACTTCCTGCTGATTGGGAACATTGATAATCTTATGGGGACCTAAAGAAAATTTTGAATTATGGTCAAGTCCTGAATGGAATATTCTGTGAGGCTTGATCATTTTAGCCAGCAGTCTTGAAACTGTTCTGGATGCAGAACTCAGAGGAAACTCCAACAGAAGTCCTTTGAAACATTTGATCATCTGGGCCATCTGCTCCTATCAGAGATTTCTCAGGGGGTCTCCCTTGATCAAACCTGATTTTTCTTAGCCCAGAATGAATTCACAGCTTCTCATTTCCTGTGGAAACAAAATCTCTTCTCCAAAGTAGCATATCTTTTGACTTAAATTTGAAGTCAAGGCACTTTCAAAATACCTATCTTGGATTAATCCAGCAGCATTTATAATCAAATATCTTTTAGCAGCTTTTGCTCCTTCCTCAGCCATCAATTTAAAGACAATGCAATAACATACAGTATTCAGACTCTCTGAATATTTTTCATATATTTCTTTTATTTTTATTTTTAATTTTTGGCTGTTTGAGACAGGGTTTCTCTGTGTATTATTAGCTGTCCTTGAACTCACTCTGTAGACCAGGCTGTCCTTGAACTCACAGTGATCTGCCTGCCTTTGCCTCCGAAGTGCTGGGATTAAAGATATGTGCCACCACACCTTGAACTCAAGGAGATCTGCCTGCCTCTGCCTCCCAAGTGTTGAAATTAAAGGTGTTTGCCACCATACCCAACTACTCTCTTTCTTTTTTATTTGAAGGACTTTATCCTTTTTCTTTTCTCTCCCAAGCCTACATATATTTTTAAACACACTCTAAACTATTTAGAGGTTTTCTTCATATGAATCTATCTTTATTGTATATCTCTCTTTTTCTGACCATGGGTCTTTAATTTGCTAAGTGATATGGCTAGGATTAAAGCCATGGCTTTGATGGCTGAATCCAGCACATTCCTTAGCTTTCTGAGAGTATAGCCTCATGGCAGAGGTATTGGCTGGAGCCATGGTTTATTGCCACAACTCTATGGAGTTTCAAGGTCCCTGCCACCACCAAGAAGCATGCTATCAGCCTGGTAGCTCAGGCTTCTTATTAACTCTTATATTATTATGTCATATTAGCCTGTATTTCTTGTCTGTGTTAGTCATGTGGCTTGGTACCTTTTTTGGTGAGGCAGCCACATCTTGCATCCTCTGTGTTTGGATGACGACTGCAGGCTGACTCTCTCTTCTTCCTAGAATTCTCCTGTTCTCATTGGCCTGCCTCTCCTTCCTGCTTGGTTGCCCTGCCTATACTTCCTGCCTGGCTACTGGCCAATCATTTGTTGACTGAGGTTTCTGTCCTGCCTGGTTCCCACAGTCATTAATTCCCAAAGAAATCACACAGAGGTCTACATTAATTATGAATTTATTAGCCCAGTAGCTCAGGCTTCTTATTAACTCTTATAATTTATATTAACCTATAATTCTTTTCTGTGTTAGCCATGTGGCTTGGTACCTTTTTTCAGCAAGGCAGTCACATCTTGCTAGCTCTGTGTCTGGCTTCCTCTCTATCTGGATGACGACTACAGACTGACTCTCTCCTCTTCCAAGAATTCTTCTGTTCTCATTGGCCTGCCTCTACTTCCTTCCTGGTCACCCCACCTACACTTCCTGCTTAGCTACTGGTCAATCAGCATTTTATTAAAAATACTACAAGTGACAGGATAAAAGACCATTGTCCCACAGCATACTATGAATAGTGTCACATAAAAAATGGATATACAGGTATCTCTGTGGTATGCTGACTTAAATTTCTTTGGATATATACCCAGGAATAAAGTCAGCTATGTTAAAATGTTGAAATTCACATTTTAAGGTGAGCCACTTATAGACTTTCATAGGACTTTGCATAGGTATAGGTTTTCTTTTTTTGTGTGTGTGATTATTTGACCAATGTTTGTCCCTATCCTCACCTGATGTGATTACAAATTACATATAGGGGACCAGATCTGTTTTCACTTGGCATTATAGATCAGAGCATAGCGTCTGGCCATAATAAGTGTGTTGCAATTATGTATGAAATGAAGGAGAGGATAAATGGTACTCTTGTAATGTTTTCTCTTCAGCACAGGCCTCTAATACCATTGCAGATAACATAGGTGGAGAGATCCACTTATCTTTACATTTCTTAAACATATCTCCTCTGCAATTCTTTTATTCTTTGTAATAATTCATCTAGAGTGCCCATTAGATCTCTGAGAGGCTGGCTACATTCATGTGCCAGCTTCCAGTTTGTTCTTGCAAAGGAAGTTTTACTGGATAAAGCTCTTCACAGAAAATGTTTGCCAATCCCTACTTTCCACAAAGAAATGTATTTGTTGGGACAGCATCTTGTGTATCTCAGGCTTGTCTTGAACTCACTAGGTAGCCAAGAATCACCTGGAATGACTGTTCTTCCTTCCTCAACCACTCAAGCATTGCCTTTGTGACTACATTCCTACCAGAAATGTGTTTTCAAAGTCACAGATCTGTGATTAACTTGTACATATCCCTGGGCTTCCTAGTTAGTTATGCATATAAAATGGTAATTGTGTATGGGAGCTTGACACAAAATTATCCTGGGAAACTGACAATCTTTCTATACCATCTTCACAAAAAAATTCCCTTTGATTTGTGGAAGGACTTGCTCCATACAGAGATGAAAATTTTGACTGTTTTGCACAATAGCAGCTAACTAAATTTTCTTTCCTTTTCATGCTTTTTTTGACCCTTCCTTCCTTCCTTCTTTCCTTCCTTCCTTCTTTCCTTCCTTCCTTCTTTCCTTCCTTCCTTCCTGTCTGTCTGTCTTATTTCTCTCCCCCTTTCCTTTCTCTTTTTTCCTTTCCTCCTCTTGCCTTTTTACATACTTAGATGTAATCCTTCCCCACTTCATACATGATAGGCAAACATTCTGCCATTAAGCTATGGCAACTACTCAACATTTCTAATGTACACCAGGTTCAGTTCTTAGCAGCTTGCACAGATTACCTCATTTATTCCTCCCACCTCCATAGTGTACAGAGAATTGTTATTTTTGCTTAAAAAGATTAAGATAGTAAGACACAAACAATAGTTACACTGTATACTATTGTCACATTGATTATGTAAGAACTTGAGGCAAATAACTTGATCTGAGAACATGCTCAAGACTACATACTCTTAACAACTTATATTCCAATCTGCCTGAAATCTTTTCTCTAAAAGAGCATATTATTCATGATTTCTGAATCGAAAGACACTTTATCATGGTATAGTTTTTAAACAGTACCACCCTGTTTCAGGTTAAGATACATAAGGGTTTTTCAGATCCAATACTCTGTGGATTTGAATGCACACCCATAAATTTCAATTGATGAATATCTTTATTATTGGTGTAGGTTAAATGACGGTGAGGAGGAAGGAAAAGAAGACTGAGCTGTCTTTAACAGCAGTGTTACTTCATCCCAGCCCACTGTCAGAGAAAGAAAATGCTCTGGGTATTGGTTTCACAGTCTGGGGATCTGGTTACCTCTTACCAGCTAAGCAAAAGTACGAGTATCTCAACAGGTTTCACAGTGCTCCTTGAAAACAGAACAGAAGCAAGCAGTAATCGATTAGTGCTAAAACGAAGTCAAAACAACACATTCTATATGCTTAAAACCAATGAAAACACAGCCATTGAATGAAACATGACTGCAGCTTCTAACCTATTTCATTCGCTTTTCTGATAGGATTTAACAGATATCTCCAGAACAGTTCTGTCATGACTTCATCCAAAGCTGATGGTTGGCTCTACTTGGCTGCTTTCTAAGTTTTAATCACTTTAATAATGGGTTCAAGTTAGTCCAGTGTTATCTCCTGACAGATAATCCTTCTTCCCATAAACCATTCATGTGATCTGAAGATACGGGAGCAGAAGACAAAAACAACCTAATTACCTAAACTCTAATAAACTCAAGATCTCCTCTACTATCAGATAAGCCATATTGTTTTATGGTCACACACAGTTCCCATTCTATTTTCTGTGATAATAGCTGTGCCACTTGGAGTCGGCACTGACAAAATGAAGTTCCCATGTTCTCTGTACTCTGCTTTTTGTCGCAATGGACACACTTTGTTTTTACTCTTGTAGTCTATTATGACATTTGGCTACTGGAAAACCTATTCTAACTATGCTAGAAGCCATCCCCAAATATTTGATTTGATAAGGTTACTAGTTTAAGGAGCATGCAGATGATTTGTCCAGTTCCCACCAACAGTCTCATGTTTTAATGACAGAGTAATGGATAAAACTACAGGACTTTTCAACATGGGCAGATTTATTCAGAAGTTCCATTGCTCTTTTGCAAAAATGGCATAAAGTGCTTTTGCTATGTGAAAGTATATAAAAACTCCAATGTTGCTCCCCCCAGTTTTGCAAATTATTACACACAGAAACATATTTTATTTAGTGACCTATTCTATTACTTAATTTATTTATTATGTGTGTTAGTGTATGTGCCTCTGTGTGTGTGTGCGTGCGCACGTGTGTGTGCGTGCGTGCGTGCGTGCATGCCTTATAGAGTCCTTTGTCTCCTTCTACCATGTTGGTCTTGCACATCAAACTCAGGTCAGGCTGAGGGGGACATGCCTTTATGTCCTAAGCTTTTTTGCCAGTCCCTTAATGACCTATTTGAATTCTTTAGGTTCCTGGTTGTCAAGTACTGTATAAAGTGGGACTTTTTTCCAGGCAAATAAACAGTAGAAATATTATTCATCAATTCTTTCATGAGTTCATTCAACAATTGTTTACTGTGTGCCAGCCTATATTGCAGTGGAACAATCTGGTGGAAAAAAACTGCTCTTGTGGAGCTTACATTCGTATTAGAAAGACAACAGGAAAGTAAACACAGGAACTGGGGCATACTCAGTAGTAGAATATTTGCCTAGAAGACACAAGGCTACACCACACACACACACACACACACAGAGAGAGAGAGAGAGAGAGAGAGAGAGAGAGAGAGAGAGAGAGAGAGAGAGAGGGGGGGGTTATTTAGCATTGCAAAACATCAACAACAAAAATGACAGTCGATAGTAAATGCCATAGAGGGTAGCTGGGGAAAGCCTCATGATAGTGTATAGGGTATAACAATTGCTGAGCTCTTAGTAAAGTGAGAGATGTCAGGGAACTGAATTCAAAGTGAACAGCATCAATGAAAACAGTTGGGGTAAGAACACTTCTTGAGGTTTTCAAGGAACAGCACAGAAGCTGAAAGGGCAGAAGCCAACTGGAGGAAGAGGGGCCTGAAACGAAATGAGTGAAATGAAAGACCACGAGACATCTGGCAACCCGAGACACTGTGTGGTCCACTGGCTGGGTCAAATCTTTTGAGTTTATCGTATGATTAAAAAAAAAAACTAGTCTTGGTTTTGCACTTTTTTATTTTAGAGTTTCTATTTATGAACTGGATGATTAATTAGGAATGTTTTATTTCGATATCTTGATATTTACTTGTGGCTGTTGAGACAGCTTGCTTGTATCTGAATTAGCTCAGAAGTCTTCATTTTCACAGGAAACATGATTCAGAAATGAAATATGAGCAGGAATAACAGGAATTGATGCATGTATGGTATAACTGTTATCACTGAAACAGGCTAGATCTCAGAAGACGGCTTGGTTTTTGGCACGATAATGTCTGACATTTAAAAAATGCTTTCAGATTGGTGATCTCATCGGACTCTCATAACAGTCCCCAAGATGTGGGGAGGACAGGTGGCATGCTGGTGGGGAAATGGGGGGAGTTTGTGTAGCTTAGCCCACAATTATTCAGCCCTTGAGTCATTATAGAAGTCTCAGACTCCTAACTTTAAACACACTCATTGGCCCCCAAAATGGATCATTGAGTAACTTTTTGACTCAGAGGTCAGCAGTCTGAATCGTCCAAACTATTAACTTATTTCTCTTACCTCCCAAGTGCATAAACATGTGAGCTAACAGCGGAGGAGGAGCCCTTGGTTTTTCCCCCTCCTTTAATTTTTTAAAAAATTTCCCCAGACTGGAGTCATAGACAGGATGCCTGTATGTAATCTTTCAAAGCACAGCTCTGTGCTTGAAGAAGAGCTGGGTGGATAGGGCACTGAGCACCTTGAAGATCACAAGAGTTGACTGCTCGGTCCATTTCCTACCCTGGCAGACATCACTCTGAAAGAGGGGGGGAGCAGGGCTCAGCTTTTTGATTCCTTGTTTTATTTTATCTTGTTATTCTTTTGTTTGGTTTCGTTTTGTTTTTGCTCTGCTCAATATTTTGACAGGTTAAATGTATGTCACCTTATTCTCCAGCCACTGTAAGATAGCATTTTCCTAACGATAGCTGATAAAAAGTGAAAGTAGCCCTCCCCCACACTGGCACTGGCACCTTCAACAAATGAAATGCCGATCTGACAGGAGAGCCCATTTTGGACACTGACAGGAAATTGGGTAACCAAGGAGAACAGAGAATTCCAGACTTCGAAATTCCAGAAGTGAGGAAATAATCCATGAGTCAGTAAACTTATTTTGTGACGTAGCCTGGGGCTGAATTCTCAGTTGTTTCCAACTTCATCTAGACTTTCTCCTTTGGCAAGCTTCACATGTCCCTTCTGTCCTCTATTTCCAAAGCAAACCTCCCAGCCAACCTTCCGAATACCGCATACAGTTGCACACTTGGCCTCTCTTGTAGGATGTCACAAAGCACGGGCAGACTTCAAATAGCTTCCTTCCCTGCCTCAGAGTCTTGTCCTATACAGTTGTCCTTAGGGATCCTTGAATATCTACCCGTTCTCTTCCTATCCCCAAACCTGTGGTTTCTTAAGGCTTTTTACTCCCAAAAAGTATTCAGAATACATTTCCTTCTTCCCGTCTCCATAGACTCCACTGGACTACCTCCTGTTACCTAGACTACTGCAGCACCCCCGAATCCTCCCACATCTACGTTCTTTCCCTTTGAATCTCCTATGATGTTATTGCCTCAAAGGCAGTTTTTCTGGGACAAATGCTAGAGCACCCTCATGGTTAAACTACCATGGCTTCCTCTTACCATGCTTTGACCATAGGCACCAAACTCTCATGTGGCCTACCAGGCCCTGCATGATCTGGCATATGCTTGTTTGGCGGCCTCATCTTGAACTCCTTCAATCTCCACACTGTCTTAAAAAATAAGCAAAACAAAAGGGCCAGTGATGGTGGTGCATGCCTTTAATCCCAGCACTTGAGAGACAGAGGCAGGCGGATCTCTGTGAGTTTGAGGCCAGCCTAGTCTATAAAGTGACTTCCAGGACAGGTTCGAAAGTCACACAGAGAAACCCTGTCTTGAAAAACCTAAATAAATAAATAAAATAATTTTTAAAGCAACAAAAGAAAACAAAAAAAAAAACAGATTCTCTTTACATACACCAAGATAGCTGCAAACTTACAATATTCCTATCCCAATCTCCTGAGATGACAGATGTGGGTCACCACCCCCATTTAATCTTTACATTCTTAGCCATTTTGCTCCCTTTGGATGTAGAACTTTCATGTATTTCGGTTTCTCTGTAAGAACTGAATACTAATTTTCTGTATTCCTCAGCTCTCTCTTAATTATCTTCCTGATCCAAGTATAAACAATGACCTTAAGATAGCTTTTCTTGAGCTGGGCAGTAGTGGAGCACGCCTTTAATCCCAGCACTTGGGATGCAGAGGCAGGCAGGTCTCTGTGAGTTCAAGCTCAGCCTAATGTACAGAGCGAGTTCCAGAACAACCAGGGCTACACAGAGAAACCCGGTCTCAAAAAACAAAAAACAAAAACAAAAGGAAAAACAACAAAAATAGAAGATAGCTTTCCTTGCTTCCCTGACTAGGCCAATTTGTCTGTTATAAGGTGTCACAGCACTGTGTGGTATGACATCTTGAAGGCTTTTATAAAAATTTAAAATAATTTATAAAATGGTGGTGGTGATGCATACTTGTAATCCTAGCACTCAGGAGGCAGAGGCAGGTGGATCTCTTGAGTTCAAGGCTATCCTAGTCTATAGAGTGGATTCCAGGATAGCCAGAGCTACACAGAGAAACCCTGTTGTCTTGAAAGAAACAAAAACAAAGACAAAAAATAAACAAAGAAAAAAAGAATTTCTAGATCTGTATCAGGGAATGGCAGTCAGACGGAGAGAAGTGTATAGCCTTTGCCTTCCTTGTCAAAGGCCACATCACTAACCGGTTAGCAAAGACTTCTTTTCCCTTCTCTTTTTCTCCACTCCCTGCCACCCTACATTCTGCTCCCCTCTTTCTTCCATTTACTTTCCTTGTTCTCTATTATGCTGTTGTGGTTTCCAAAACAGACTTATGCTATGTACTGCTGATGGGGAAAATACTGTATAGAGTTTTGTATTGGGTTTGGATCCCTCTTGTTTAGACAAAAGAGGGAGATGATGAGAAAACCTTGTTACCAATTATCTTTAAGAGGTGGAGCCCAGATAAGGCGAGGTTTTCTGAGACCCAAGGAAAAACTGTGCACCGCCCAGGTGTGCTCTCTCTCTCTCTCTCTCTCTCTCTCTCTCTCTCTCTCTCCACCATTCCCGCGGGACACTGCTGTGCTTGGATTGCTCATTTCCTGTTTCGTGAGTTTTCCCCTTATAATAAATAAAAATATAATTGTTGTATCTTTTAGTTAGCCTGGTCATTTCACCATAGGCTGGACTGGAATTCGCTTCACAGTCCAGGCTGGCCTTGACCTTGTGACCCTCCCACCTTTACCTCCGAGAAGCTGAGGTAAACCTCAAACCCCTACCCCATTCCTTCTTTCTGGTGGCTCCTGTCTCTAAAAACAACCAAGTCACTTCCTGCTCTTCCAAGCCCCACACAGTAAAAGGGTTTGTCTGTCTGAAGAACAGTCCTTCCAAGTTGCCTACCAACTTAGGGGCCTCTGCTTTGGACAGCCAGCCTTCCTTCACGGGGCTGCTCTTCCAAGGATAGGCCAAGGAGTAGATGATCTCACTGGCTGGTGTTGTGGGTTTTCCTAGCTTACTATATGTTTCCACTCCCTAGATTCAAGTTCATTGAGGGCAAGATTTCACCATGGGGTTCCCAGTGCTCACCACAAAGCCATGTTCCCAACAAACACTTGCGGACTGACTGACTGACTGTGTTCCAGTAAATTGGGTCAGTACTTTTTTCACAGAGTACTAAGCAATGGAATTTTTAAGCTTTTTAATTCTTTCTTAAACTACTGACTAAATCGAATATCCATGCCCAAATTCAGATACTTTCCTAGGTTTTTTTTTTTTGGTATTTTCTGTGGTTGAAACAGAACACTCCTGCCAATTTAAATACCAATGTTATGAGAGGAATAAACACAGTTGTGCAACTGGAATTCCTAATGTAAATCATGAAAATATTGTCATCTAATTGTGCCACTGGAATAATTTATTAACGTTTTTATTGTGTTTTCCCTTCTTATAAATAGATAATAGTCTTTAAAAAACAGATCTAATTTTAGAATAAAATTGAACAGAAAGTACTTTTGAGTTCTTACATGCAGCCTGAGCCTGCGCATGCAGTCTCCCACTAACATGCCCCTAAGTGAAGCTTTCCTGCAGTTGATGGATCTACCCTAATGCATCCTTATAGCCCAAAGTCAGTGGTTTGCACTGTGGCTCATGTAATGCAAATGGAGTGAAAACTGTTTTCTCTGTACCTATTGATAAGATTAACTCATTTCCTTTCTTTCTTTTGTTTTTAGTTTGTTGTGAAATTACATTAATTGATTTTCTTTTTTTTCCATGATATTTATTGAGCTCTACATTTTTCTCTGCTCCCCTCCCTGCCTCTCCCCTCCCTCCTTCAACCCTCCCCCAACGTCCCTATGCTCCCAATTTACTCAGGAGATCTTGTCTTTTTATACTTTCTACTTCCCATCTAGATTAGATCTATGTAAGTCTCTCTTAGTGTCCTCATTGTTGTCAAGTTCTCTGGGATTGTGGTTTGTAGGTTGGCTTTCTTTGCTTTATGTTTAAAAACGACCTATGAGTGAGTACATGTGATAATTGTCTTTCTGTGTCTGGGTTACCGCACTCAAAATAATGCTTTCTAGTTCGATCCATTTTCCTGAAAATTCAAGCTGTCATTATTTTTTTCTGCTGTGTAGTACTCCATTGTGTAAATTTACCACATTTTTTTATCCATTCTTCGATCAAGGGGCATTTAGGTTGTTTCCAGTTTCTGGCTATGACAAACAAAGCTGCTATGAACATAGTTGAGCACATGTCCTTGTGGCACGATTGCGCTTCCTTTGGATATATACCCAAAGTGGTATTACTGGGTCTTGAGGAAGGGTGTTTCCTAATTTTCTGAGAAATCACCACACTGACATCCATAGGGGTTGTACCAGCTGGCATTCCCACCAGCAATGCAGAAGTGTTCCCTTTTCCCCACAACTTCTCCAGCATAAGTTGTCATCAGTGTTTTTGATCTTGGCCATTCTTACAGGTGTAAGATGGGATCTCAGATTTGTTTTTATTTGCATTTCTCTGATGACTAAGGACGTTGAACATTTCCTTAAGTGTCTTTCAGCCATTTTAGATTCCTCTGTTGAGAGTTCTCTGTTTAGGTCTGTGTTCCATTTTTTTTTTATTGATTACGTGACCTTTTGGTGTTCAATTTCTTGAGTTCTTTGTATATTTTGGAGATCAGACCTCTGTCTGATGTGGGGTT
>PVIU01030507.1:0-16001 GCA_004026605.1 Ondatra zibethicus | reverse complement strand
TGTTGTATTTGTAGTGTGTGTGGCTGGTGTGTGTGTGTGTGGCTGTGTTTGCTTTAGACAAAGAAATAATTAGTTGAGTCTAGCAGGGTGGCACCTTCTGTAATTCTATCTACCACTCAGGCTGAGGCAGTAGGATAGCAAGATCAAGGCCAGGATGGGCTACATAATGACACCCTGACTCAAGCAAAAAAAAAAAAAAATGAATATAAGAAAGAGGAGGTAACTCAGGAAGAAACACCTACTAAAATAAAATTGCTGAGTCTCCATGCACTTCTATGAACAAAATAAATTCTTGAATATACTACAGCAGGACATGTCACTTTGAATTCAGTTTGGTGGGTTTTTTTGTTGTTATTGGGTTTTTTGTTTTGTTTTTGGGTTTTTTTTTGAGAGAGAGGGTTTCTCTGTAGCTTTGGAGCCTGTCCTGGAACTAGCTCTTGTAGACCAGACTGGCCTTGAACTTATAGAGCTCCATCTGCCTCTGCCTCCCGAGTGCTGGGATTAAAGGCGTACACCACCACCCAGTTGATTCAGTCACTTTTAATCTCACCAGATGGTTAAAATAAATGAATAACACATAAATGAAGTCGTTTCAATGTTTATTTCCTTTCTTATCCTTTAAAAAAGGTTTTGTTGGTGCAACAAGCCATCACAGAGACAGGTACTGCAAGAAGAAAATAAAAGGTGATACTATAATCACAAAGGTGCAAAGTAGCTGTTAGCAGACCTCCCATTTGGGAACAAAACCACCTCCATGGTGAACCACAGCGTAACCTCCAGCTGCGCTGCACTGTCAAGGATACAGTTAAACTCTGCACAGCCCGAGATTAACAGCCTTTATCTATAATTTTAACACAGACAATTGCACAGGCCTTGCAGGGTCTTCTGGCTTCAATCATCTTATCTTGACACAAGTGTAATAAATTTACTTCAAACAGCATTGGTTTAGATAAAAAATGTAGTTGATCTTAATAAAGAGACTCAAGAGACACAAAGCATTAATAATGTGGAGTGGCTTAGGGCTAAACTTCAAAGTTAAAAAGAAATCATGGACCAAGTCAGGAGAGAGATACTTCTTCTATGAAGAATGAAAGCTTTGGGTCATTTGTACAACACATGGAAAACACGCCTGAAATTATCATTTTCCAAAATCATTTTATGGCATGGAAACAACCATTCCAAAGACAGACTAATGTTTGAAAACACGAATCTATCTGCTGTATTTTTACTTTGTACTTTGGGGCTCAGACAACCTCAGATAACCTCAGTCTTCAAACCATAAGGCAGTACTACCTGGGGAAAATGGTGATCGAATCTTAGTATCTATGTCACCAATTTTGTTTTTATTATTCCAACCACACTATATCAGGAACCCAGCTCTCCTGTGGCTTTCTTAAAGCTATAAATGGATTACATTCCATCAAGAACATAGCACAAGCCTCTCTTGCCTTTGTTGAGCCCATACTGTTAATGGTCTAAATCTATTTTTAATGCTTTAAATTTTTAATCATGTTTAAAATGGTTTGGCAGTCAATTGTATAAACCGAAAGCAAAGGAAATGTTTAGGAAGACGTTTACAAGCTAATGTTCCCTAGAGAAACACGAGAAGGTCACAGATATGGAATACTGACACAGACTAGGCCTCAGCTGAAATGAGAATACCCAATCTGATGGCCTCAAATTTCTGTGTCCAGGGTGTATACCAGGCTGAGTCCAAAATGAAATCACACTGCTAATCAAAACCAAAATTTGCATGCTCTAATTTATGATCAGATAACTAAAGAAATGTTTTCCCAACCCAGCTGATGCCACCAACAGAAAGAAATGCATTCAACCTTAAAGCTATGCAAAAATATCCAAGGATACATCTCATTGAACCTTATCAATATTGGTATGTAAGCACACAGAAGGCTCTGCCTTCCTCAAAACAAGGATGTTTGAAATGTCTAGCTCCATGCCGGCAACAGCCATTCACCAACCCATACACGGAATTCTCAACCTGAGTGAAAAGAAGCACCAGCAAAATATGTAACCATCACAACCAGGATTCTTAAAAAGTTTAAGGCGTTGGATTTTTTTCACATAATAAATCTAAATGTTGAATGTCCATTAAAAGTGAGAGCTAGATAATAGATGGGTGTAAACGGCTAACGGGTAGCGAAATTTTAGCAAGAAGAGTCAGACTCAGTTGAGCCAGCAGACCCAGGCAGAAACACACACATAGAGGGATTCAGTGGCCATCTGGCACAGACACCTTCCATTTATCTTGCAAAGGGTGATGTGCAATGTGCATTTCTGGGCCAGCCCATTGGAGTTCACAACCTGGTTGCTCCTGTGGCTCCTGTCCATCCTGTGGTAATCAGGTGTCATCAGGAGGTCCAACTCCAGTCATGTGATTAACAGGTAAATTACTGTGTCCTGATGCTATCACCCTGGAAGGAACTAAAGGCTCTCCTCCCATTACATGAGTGTAAGGAGAAAGCCCGTGAGTATGAAAGTCACATGTCATGTGCACACAAACAGGAAGTGTGCCTGCTCTAGGGGACAGGACAGTATCTCCTCCAGTTGTCCTTCTCCAGGGTACACTAAGATTTGTAAAGTACAAAGGTTTTGAGCTACAACAACCAAACACAACCTCTATAATTAGTTACATCAGCCAAAAGCTCAGCACTGACTTAGCAGGGACACAGGCCAGCACACGGTTCTAGACACTGAGAGGGTGGGAATGGAAAGTGGAGCCTGGTATCCACTTTGTAAGAGAAGTCTCGCACCAGGAAAGAACTCACAGGGAACAGCAGCAAGGCACAGAACTATGAGTAACTGTGGGCTAAGTGCATAGGTGAGACCTCAAAAACTAAAGGAAGAAGGTGTTTCCAACTTTAACTGATGGGGAGTGTATGAAAGGCCCGGCAGAGCAAAGTCCAGCATCTAAAAGGCAGCAGTGTTTCTGGAGAACCCACCAGGGGCCACCATCTTCAATAGCGAGTGGAGAAAGAAACATGAACTCTCTGGACAATGGGGACTGCACCCACAGAGAAAAGATCTTTAATCATCATCCAATTGACCAAAACGGTGACTAGACAGATTCAATGGTCTTAACAAAACACAAACCACCATGGAAAAATTTGACGGTGGCAAGATATTCTCAAAGAAACACAGGCTAGGGCTGATGAGAAAAGATTGTGAGGCACACTCAATCAGCAGTCAGCTCATTTCCTAATCTTAACTCTTTGCCCCACTTTTTAATGCAAACACAAAAGCCCCAAAGTCAGAGGACTGAGTTGCTCATAAACAAAGTTAAGAGTGCCAGTGGCTGTCACCATCATATAGTTGAGGCCACAGAGATATCAGATGAACCACTAGGGGGATGGAAAAATACAAGTCCCCTCAAGTGTAAACCTCAGTAACTTGTCCCTGTCCCTCAGAGTAAAGCAATCTTTACTCTGTAAGGTGTAGGTTTTCCTCCCTTTCTTCTTTTTCTTTAAGGCTGAAATATGGAAGAAAATTCTAGAACCTTCAAGCAGTCTATACATGTTAACCAAGGGAGAATTACGTCACACATGTTTCTAGCTGATTAGTTCCCCAAGGGCAGGGGCTCTATTTTCACTGTAAATGCAGAGGCCTCCTTCAGTCCCTGGCATGCACAGCAATGCAGTAAGTCTTTGATTATTTAATGAGCACTGAATGCAATGTAATACATCATTGAAGAGCACCCATTGCATTATGTGCTGTACATTTCCTCAGCCCTGGAATACGAAGTGGCAGAAAGAAAAACTGCAGGAAGGGCTCTTCCCTTCAGGAAGTCTTTGGTCCAGGGAGAAATTATAACTGTGGAAAAAAATGTGGCAAAATGGAATCTCAGAGAGATAGAAATAGGTAACCAACTTTTACCATAAAACATTTTAATTACTATAAACAATCTATGTAGTTGCAGATATTTCTTTTAAAAGGATCTAGTAGATAAGGAACAATGTATACATCTTCCTGATTCAAAATGTATTCCATTTTGATAATGGAAATTTCAAAACTCAAGCCAAGTTAACCAGCATTTGTTGAATTCCTTTTATCTATAAAATATCAGGTAAGATATATAAGAATATAGAAAAGAAACTTTAAGATACAAAGGTAAAGGTATCAAGAAATATGTGATCCAAGTGATTTAAAAAACACCATAGGAAACCAATAAATAAAATTACACAAAGATGTCAAAAGTTGTCATTCCCTAGCAAATAAATCTTGGTAAATATCCAAGTTTCAGGGAGAGCTCGTGCTTTACGTCTTTTTGGAATACCAGCGTGGAGGACCAAGAAGGTGAACAAATGCCTGCACCCGCCGTCTCAACAGGCAGTGGGTGATAAACGAGGGAATGAACGAAACTTGCACATGAGGCAAGGAGAGCAACACTGTAAAGAGTGTTGTGTAAAACCCTCACGCCAAACAAGAAGCTAGGGCCATAAATCACCATCAGAGAAAGATTAGGAATAATGAGAAAGTGAGGAGGTGCAAAGTTGAGACAATGATCAGAAGTTAGTGCAAATGAAACAAAAATAAGACACAAATGTTGGGGAGGGTCATAATATCCAAAGGTGGAACCAGTAAACTGAGGCGTGCAGACTTTATTGAACTGACTACAGAGTCATCACTGTTTCTGCGGAGAAAAAGGCAATCAGAACATGCCCGTTGGTAAAGTCGTGCAGCGGTAGAACGGAAAGCCTCCTGGGAAGTTCAGGCACAAAGAAAAGGAGAGCTAGGACAGGGCATCCTAAATGGAAATGACACAGCAGATCAGGAACACCAACAAAACGCTCTCAGAGTCCCTGGAAACTGCACCTGCAGCCGGAGAGTGTACTCGGCATTTGCCATGCACCAGAAGCCACAGTAAGCACTTGCCCAAATATTTAGGCACCGCCTTCCAAACAATTCCAAGGGGTGGGAATTTTACAGGGGGAGACTGTAGTCTGATTCAGTTTCTATATCTGAACCACTAGCTATGAGGTTGTGAAAGGACTCTAACTTTCTAGACATTTTCAAAGCTGAGTGGCCAGGAGAATGATGATGCTGCCAATCAAAGAACATGGTTTTAGATGTGTTGGTTAAAGTTACATGACAGTCAAGAACACATGGTCACTTTTCAGGAAAGAAAAGTCCAAGATACAAGCTAGACTGTGCTTTAAGGGTAGGGTGTACAGGCCCCAAAAGCACCTGAATACAATAAAAGGATATAATACTATCACTGTATTGAGGAATTGAGACAGGCCATGCTGGAAGCCAAATCCCTGCAGACGAAGGTGAAGATTTCATCTGAAATGGCCTGAAATGGATGCAGCAATGTGTATGGCATCAATTCTGGTAGCATCTGTTAGAGGGGATCGTAGTGCCCAGGTCTTTACATGTCTGCACCAACATGGACCAGCCTTTAGTTCTCTATGAACACAGACTGAATCCCAGTGAAACCTAGATAGTTAGAAATAGAACAATGGTAAATGAAGGGCTGGAGGCTGGAGTGGAATCGAAGATGCAGAAGAAACAGAGACTAGTTGTCACATCATACTTCAGAAGTATTATTTCAGTGCATCTGAATTTTAAGTAATTGGGTATTTTGACAAAAAAAAAAAAGAAAAGACTTCATGAAAATGAACCACAGAGATGAAGGAATCTGTTATACAGGATTTCCATGAGCTTTTAAAGGCGATGAATCTTTTACTGCAACATGTGAAATACCCTTAAGGTATATTTTTAAAAACATCTCCAAAGTGTGCTAAATGACAAAAGAATATGGAAGCACCAAAGGCCATTCAGATATCCGTGGTCTAGGCTACAGCCTGAAGCCATGTGGATGTCCATTGGCCATGCTACTGCCAAGTGCCATGTTGATATGAATGACCTGCACTACCACTGAAGGCCATGTTGACGTCCTTGGTCTGTGCTTCTGCAGAGGGCTGTGATGGTGTCCATGGCATGTGCAGTGGCAGTGGGCCAGGTTGATGTCTGTGGTCTGTACTGTTGATGCTGAGATCAGTTGTGCGTACTGACGCCAGGGACCATATGAATGTCCATAGTCTGTGCTGTTGCCAGAAACCATGTGGAAGTCCACAATCTGTGTTCCTGCTGACTGTAAAGGGCAAGGAAGCTAATTCTGCCGTGCTATTGATGACTTCTGGCTCACGGTTGAGAAAAAGAGACATAGAAGGTTTATATGGCAACCCCTACTTCCACCCCACCCTATCTGTCTCAAAAAAGTAACAGCCTAGACACAAGCCATCGAAGAGAATTCTTAAAAATTGTGATAAGAATGCAAGGGTGCAGATGGAGAAGGATTCAATTTTCTGTAAGGGGCCAACTATCAGGAGTTTGACCATGCTCCAGTGAGTATATGGGCAACACAAACTGGACTGGTTTCCTCCTCCTCCTCTTCCTTCTGCTCCTCCTCCTCTTTCTTCCTCTTCCTCTCCTTCATTCTTCCTTCTCTGCCTCTTCCTTCTCTTTCTTCTGTTTTTTTTGTTTGTTTTATTTGTTCTGGGTTATTTTTTGGGGGGGGTGGAGGTTCCAAGGGTGGAGGGGTGGAACTGGGAGGACTGAGAAGTATGAATACCCGGGGTTCATGATGTGAAATTCCCAAATAACCAATTAAAATATTATGGAAAAACCATGGAAGCAGACATCAAACAATTCACGTACAGTATGAACGGGATACAGTAGGTAACTCAAGTTCTCCTCCAATGTGTGCTTCAGTCGCTGTTTACAGTGGCAACAAGCAAATCACCGTTTATATATCTACACTTCAGGGCTGGAGAGATGGCTCGGTGGCTAAGAGCACCAGCTGTTCTTCCAGAGGACTCGGGTTCAAGTCCCAGCACATGACAACCACCTCCAACTCCAGTTCCACAGGGCCTGATGACCTCTCCTGACCTCTACAGGTACTGCACTCATATGGCACACAGACATGCAGGCAGGCAGAACATCCATACACATAAAATAAATTAATCCTTAAAAAAATAAAATAAATTTACACTTATGAAAATTTCAAACAAACTGAAATACTATGAACAAATATTAAATCTACGTTAAGTGGCAGTGAGTAAGAGCTCTCTATTGAACAGTGTCAGGTATTTACAGAGAGGGTTTAATGTGACTGTTGTATGACTCAGATTCACTGTGGAGGTATTACACTGCTACAGAGCAATTTAAGCATGTGATCTCATTAAAGTGAAAAGGAGAATAAAGTGCATTGATTGTAATAATTCTATTGTGTGGCTCCCAAGAGCCTACTTAATGAAGTTTCCATGTGACAAATGAGGCTTGAGAGTTGACCTTTTAACCTATTCTTAATACAGTTTGGAAGTGTCCTATAATTCTGGGCAAATCAGACAGATGACCAGATGATCACACTGAAGGATGAATGGATGGGTAAGGAAAGAGAGAATAATATTTACACTTTGCATAATTTCCTCTAAATACTATAAAATACTGCAAGCATATTTTAATCTATTTGTATGTAAACATACAAATAGTAGCATGCCTACACAAAGATCTATAGAATGTTCGTTGTCATACACATCTAAAAATAATCTCTTAAATTCAAACCATCATAAAATCACAAGGGACCATGGTTTGGTTTGATCCCCAAATGAGACTTCAAACTGAGATGGAAAGTTAAAAGAAACAGAATCAATGCTCTCGAATCAGAAGTCAGAAACATAAAGGTTTAACATGTAAAAAAAGGTAGGTCCTTTTAAAGTCAGTGAGAGGAGGAAGCTGACGCTGGTTTTCAGAAAGTGAGTCTTATGGAATGCCACCCTGAGTTCACTTGAAAGGACTGGAAGGGAAAACACGGCATGGTCTTTCATGCCTGGTCTTATCTCTGTGGTACAGAAGCTGCCGAGCTGTCTTTGGTCTCCCCTAAACAGGAAGCAGTTATGCTTTCTTCCCAGAACACTGTGTGTGAAAACTTCAAGATCCATACCTCACTGAAACAGCACTGCTGTCCAAGGCTGTGCTGGACTGGCTCAGTGCAGTGAGTGATGGCACAATGCTAAGGGACATAGTAAACCAGTGGTTTTTCCACCATCCTCATGCTGCGACCCTTTGATACAGTTCCTCACGCTGCAGTGACCCTCCAACCATGAAGTTATTTTCATTAATACTTCATAACTGTAAGTTTGCTATCATAATATTAATATCTGATATGTAAGTTTGAATCATAATGTTAATATCTGATATGCAGGGTATCAAATATGAGACCCTGGTGAAAGGATCGTTTGACCCCCCCCCAAGGGGTCATGAGAACCACAGTATTAAACCAAGTATTAGTAGTTAGAAAGCTACTGAAGATGCCATTGGCCCTGGCCGGGTCTAAACATAGTCACACACTAACCAGACGCTGGAGGAAATAATAGGCATCAAACTCCTCTGCAGTTTGTAAAGAAAAAAAATTCCACAGAACAAAATATTCCACAGCTGCCACCCAGATTAGCACATGAGACTGGCAAGTATGGCTGCCAACTGTTCATTACCTCTCAAGCGAGAGCATTTTGCTTATCTATCGTGCGGTGGGGTCAGAGCCTCCACTCACATCTCAACACCATTCACTTCTACATCAGAAAATTCTACCCAGCTGGTTTTCATTCCCCAAACGACCTCTTTTTGATAAAGAAGCTCCCAAACTACCCCTTGTAGTTTAGCAGAAAATTATTTTACTTTATTTTACTTATATATTTTATGCAATTCCGGGGGTCAAATCTAGGCTTTATGCAAGCTGAGCAACCACTCTAGCACTAAGCAAAAGCCCGAGCCCTTGTGTAATTTTTAAAGAAATGCTTTTAATAAACATTAAAGCTAATGGAAATAAAACCCAAATACAAGTATTTCCCTTTCCTTCAGTCAGAAGGGATCCTTCCTCCTACTGAATGTCCCAGAACAGTGTTTATGCCTCTTACAGTGATCATCATTATTTCTCTCATTATTTGTGTGTATATGTGTATATGTGTGTAAATCCATATTGATGTAGACAAATAGATCCATATCTATGTGTACATATATTCATATATATGTAAACATATACATAGAGAGAGCGTGTATGCTCTTACCTCCCATGTATCTTCTAAGTTTGGAAAGAAGAGAAAAGATCCTTATTTATAGTTCATTATGTAACATCAGAGGTGTGTCGCTTATAAAATAGGCAGATATGTGAGTAGTGTGAAACCCTTATTAACTTTGTCATTAATATCAGATTTTGTACAGACACCATCATAAAGCATTTTAAATAGCTCCGACCTCTGCTACAGTCCAGTCTCACTATACTCTTCGGGATTATTTGGAGCAGAACTCCAATTCTGCTATTCTGCTACATGAAATCCTTCGGTACCTTGTGAAGTCCACAAAGTTTAAAGCCATATGCAAGCCTTTCTTGTATGGCCACTGTACCCCACTACTGGCTGCAGGTCTTCCTCGGTCCAGCTTCTTCCATTGCCTCACCTTCCCATTCTGATACATGGGGGAAATTCATACACATCACTCCACATCCGTGTTGCATCCTCATGTTCAGGGATTGGAGAGATGGTTCAGTGGGTAATGTTCTCGCTGAACAAGAGCAAAGACCTTAGTGCAAAGCCCCAGAACCCATGGAAAGCCAGGCACAGTAATACATGTCTATAATCTAAGCTCTGGACCCTGGCTCAAAACAAGGTAGAAGTGGGCATTTGTCCTATGACCTCTGCATGTGCATGCCTACATGCAGGGGGAGGGAGGGAAGCAGGAAAGGAGGGATCTGGGAAACCACCATCATAAACAAGATGGTGAGCACTTTTAGCTCTTTCAGCTCACTAACTTTTTCCGTGCCACCTGACCTTGTCCTCCT
The DNA here is from genome assembly GCA_004026605.1 of Ondatra zibethicus. NCBI lineage: Eukaryota > Metazoa > Chordata > Mammalia > Rodentia > Cricetidae > Ondatra > Ondatra zibethicus. Next base: position 6,145 of record PVIU01030507.1, on the reverse strand, counting down.
TCCGTCCTCCCACGTCTCCAGCAGGCACCCATCTTTTCTTTGTTATCATAGGTAGCTTGCACTTTCTAGACTTTTATGTAAATAGACTCATATAGTACAATTCCTTTTGGGGGTGGGGAGTTTGGCTGTTTTGTTTTAGAATTGCCTAACCCAATCCCAGCCAGTAGCCACTCCCAGAGTGTGGGAGGCCTTACCTCCTCATCTCCAGCACTTCCCATGATGTGAACATGTATAGCCCTCCAGAATTCAGACATTAAACTCCTCACCCCACAAGTTAGTGGTTACACTATGTGAATATGCTATCATGAAGGGCATTAGGAGCCATAGGAAACAGACCAGAGGGAACTCATACAATGCCCCACCACCATATAAGGACACAGCAAAGGGATGAATCAGAAATCAGACCTTCACCAGGTATCAAATCTACCTGCACCTTTATCTTAGACTTGGCCTCCTGAAATAGGAGACACACATTTATGTTGTTTCTAAGACGTCAGGACTATGATATTGTGTTAGAGCAACACAAACAGACAAGCATATAACTGCTTGGAACTCTGCACTTTTCACAATGGGTCCTCTCAGAACTGTTTCCAGAGCATTAAACTCTACAATATAAGGAATGGGTGTGGCCATGGACATAACTTCTACTTTACAGCCCATTCTCCATAGCTTCTATTGCGAAATTTTGAATTGCAATTTTGAAGACAAAGAATCTTTTAAAATTCCAATGAAGAAATGACTCAGCAGTAAGAGCAGTTCCCATGTTAGATGACTCAAAACCACATGTAACTTCAGCTCCAGGGAACTGATGCCCATTTCTGGTCACTGTGAGCACCTGCACACATATAGTAAACATTCACTTGTGCATGTGTGTGCACACACCCCACACAAATACAAAATAAATAAGTGAAAAGCAACCCAATGTAAAGCAGTATTACTCTGAGTCTTCATGCCTATATAACCAATCAACTGCTCTAAAGTCTCACCACATAAAGAACCTTGAATGTTACATCAAATGTTGCTAGGATAATAACCAATTTTACTTCCTAGTAAACATAATAACAAATAACTGAAAATCCTTAAAACTTAAGAAATAAATCTGCTGCCTCAAAAAGGAAATGCTATCTCCTAGTTATCACTCACTTTTGCCAACTTCGGAGCACATGACCACCAAAACTAGCTTGTACCTTTGAATTTCTTATATCTTCTGTGAGTCCAGTGCACACTAAGGGACTTCACCATGTGCACAGCTGCATAAAGAGCTATATGATTTCTACTGACAGTGGCTACAAGTAGGACCTTCAACCTTATTTAGAAAGCTGATGGCAGGACAGAACATTTATCCTATTTTCTTGCAGAATCCATACCACAAAAACAGCTGGGATCATATGTTGCTTGAGAATTTTTATCTTAGTAAATATTAAATAATGAAACAGCTGGAATCATATGTTGCTTGAGAATTCTTATCTTAGTAAATATTAAATAATGCAGAGGAGCTCAAGAAAATTAAGAACAATAAAGGGAAATCTGGGAAATGTTACAAAAGCAGACACTTACAGGTCAAAGTCACTCCTAATTCTACACCCAAATGCAGTGTGTATATCTAATCTTCAGGAGATACACACAGGATACAATATCATTCACTATACCAATGACTAAAAGCAGGGAAACAGATAAACTGTAGCCACCTAAAATGAATAACATACTGTGATAAGGAGTGATGGAGAGAAGTGCCCAAACCAAGCACAGAATAAAAGATGCAAAATGCCAAGGAGGCCTTTTGTGTGACTCTATCCACATGAAGTCTAAAGACGAGAAGAGAAAAACCAGTACTTAGCATTGAAAAACATGAACTCACTGCTCTTTAAAATTTGCTTCCTAGAAATTCTGGATGTAGGGGCTGGGGAGAGGGCTTAGTGGGTAAGAGTGCTTGCTACTCCAGCATGAGGTCCTGAGTTTGAATCTCCGGCACTCATGTAAAAAGCTGGGTATGATCACTTGCATGCCTGTAACCCCAGTACTGAGGAGGGGGCAGAGTCATGAGGACCGCTAGCCTTACTCCAGGGGTCAGTCAGAGACCTTTCTCAAAATAGCGTGAAGAATAATAAAGCAAGATAATCAACATCCTCCTCTGACATCCATCTATACATAGATAGGCACAGTGCTCATATGCACATACATAACGCGCGCGCGTGCACGCACATGGACACACGCACGCACAATTCTGAATCAGTGGACGTAAATCAGTTCCCTGGCAAGCGTGAAGATTAATGGGGAAGAATTCTAAAGCTCGTCTGCCCATTTCCTGTAACCGTTATAAAACGGAACCGAAACTTAAAAACTGATTGTTTCTACTTACAAAAAGAATAAGTAAAGCGCTCTACGCATGAATAAAGTCACATTCCTATAACCACAAGATTAGTTCCATTTTATCACGGAAACTTGGCATCCAACTGTGACCAGATCAAAAGAAGAGAGCCCTGCCTCAGGCTGCCCTATGTGAACAGGGCATAAGGGACAGTTTCTGACAAAGAAAAGCAACTTCTTAATTCTAATCCAAAAAACTAGAGTTTATTCAAGGAAAGCTTCAAAAGGGATGCCTACTCAGAACTCTAAGAATGCTATGGTTTCATCCTTAAGACACCAACATCCTTCAGAACTAGAAATAGTTAAATCTAAAGCTTCTATTAGCCAGGCATGGCCAGGTATGGCAAAGGGCACCTGTTATGCCAGCATTTGTAGGTGGAGACAGGAGATCAAGGTCATCCTTAGCTAAAAAGTCAGTTCAAAGTCAGTGTGACCTACACGAGACCATGTTTCAAATCAAACCAAAAAAACATGTATCCTTTTAAATATCTCCATAGAAATACTGAAAAATATGTAAGGCTTTTCCTCAATGCCACCTTTAAGATAAGGAACAAGCACAGCTCTCCTTGGCTTAAAATCATAAACTTTTTTTCACCCCCTGGAAGGAATTCTGAGCTGTGTACTCAAACACCAAAATCTTCTGGGCAGAGTGGAGTTCTCATCTATCTGTGACAGCTCACAGTGAACTGAGCAGATGCGGTTCAAAAAAGTGTGAAATGATATTTAAATGGATTATTTTGACTTTTAGCTAAAACGAACCATAATAATGATTACTTATGAATCCCTAAGTGTTTCTGGCAAAGATGCATCCCAATGACTCTTAGGGAAAATAGAATTCTATTCAACCAAAACCAGACAGGTCTCTTAAAAACTGTAGTCATCTTCCACATTAAAAAAAAAAATTCCAAAGAGCAATCTGAAGTGCCAAAGATATAATGAAAACTTAACCACTAAAATTTTAATCACATGCTCTATTTTGAACTTCTTTCAAATTCATTCAAAGCAGAATGCATGCTTACTCTTTGGGGAAGCTTGCAGTTCAGTTTGCTCATCTGGAGAGAGAGAGAGAAAGAGAGAGAGAAGAAGAAGAAGAAGAAGAAGAAGAAGAAGAAGAAGAAGAAGAAGAAGAAGAAGAAGAAGAAGAAGAAGAAGAAGAAGAAGAAGAAGAAGAAGAAGAAGAAGAAGAAAACATATAGCTGGAGTCAAAGACGATGAAGAAGGAACTGAGAAAGGAAAGACTCTGCTGTGGCCCTGACCAGGGTGCAGGACGGTAGAAATCCCAGGCATTTAGTTGCTCTGAGAAGCCCTTGCACACTGGCAATAAATTCTAAATTTCCTCTATCACCTTCTTCCACAAAATATTCCTCCTTCTCACAGATCAAGCTAACTACTGGAGTATGAATGTATTTGGCCAGCCTCTGTAACAGTCACATTTTCCAGCAAGGACATGGTTGGAATTCTACTTCCGGTGGACATTAAGATCTTCTTCCTTTTGTACAATGATCCTCACAGTATTCTAGTTTCCTATAGTTTTCCAAAGCAAAGTAGGAGCTTCTAATTATTCACGTGTGTTAAAGATGAACTTGATGCTAAGACCCTATTGCTGAACTTACCACAGTCTTGCTGTATAACACATGGAGAAACCAAACTGGTGCTTATTCAAAAGTTTTATCTCTACCTGCTAGTTTTCCTAGTGACGGAGGGTGCCATGCATACCACTGGAGGAGAAAAGTGACCATCAGTATCACCTACCTGTGAGCCCCTGTAAGCTACAATAACAACCGGTCTGATAGGATGTACCAACTAGGGAATAATGACATAAATGTTATGGAAGTAACTAGCCATTTTCTGATTGGCTCTAAGATCAGCTCCATGAGATGAAATCTACCCCCTACACTGTTCACAGAGAACCTGTGGCTGGACAGATCTAGGCCACAGGGGAGACCCTAACACTAAATGCTAAACACTGCTAAATGCGCATGATTTACTGCTATACCCACAGATTAATGCATTTCTCAGCCTTCATCAGAAGAGCTTCTATCTGCATTACAAGGTGATTAACACAGAGTCCCACACCTGGTTAAGATGTAAATAACCAGAGACTGGAGGATGCTCAGGCCCAAATGGGACATCTATATCACACCCCTGCTCCAATGGCTGGCTCGGGGATCACTTCAGAAGAGAGCCCAGAAAGAGTGTAAAAGCCAGAGTTGGTAGAAGACTACTTCAGAGACAGTAGGACAGTTGAGCTATGAGTTCACAGCAGTTGTGACAGCATGCCCAAGACCTGCGCCAGCTCAACCCACACCAAATCCCAGCAGGAAAGGGGAGGTAGGCACAAAGTGCCACCCTAGCCCGGAATCACTGGCAATTGATAACTAATGGTAGGCGGAGAGTCAGTTCCCTTTAAAAGCATAGCCTCCAGTAAGGCAACCAAGTTCCAGGGCAAGACCACGCACCCAATACTCTGGGCAGCACAACTTGGATTCAATCAGTTTAAAGAAAGAAAAGAGGTCCCAACATTGGATAGATAGGGAATGGGGGAGGGGAAATCTGGGAGGAGCTGGGGGAGGGGTGAATATGATCAAAATACATTGTACCAAATTCTCAAGGAACAAAAGTTTAAATTAAATAAATAAATATAAAAATAATATAAAAAATAACCAACCAATATTTTAATAAAATTTATAGTGCTTTTAAATGATGGGGAAATGGGAATTTCACCCAGGAAACATTGCACACTTAACATATAGGTTGCTTGTGAATTAAACTAGGATAGGGTTAGACTGGAGCCAAACAGGCTAACCAGCTTCTGGGTCAGAGTTCATGAAACAGAACCCACACACCAGCGCTCTCTTCTTAGTGGCTGTTCAAAAGCCTGATCCTCCCGTGAAACAAAGATGACAGAATGCACAAGCTCCCACACATCTTTGATTAGTCTGAGTTTCCAGCTCTTTTTAATTGATCCATGCATTTGCTTAGCTGACTGTAAGGAAACTATAGCTGGCTTGAGAGTCACGGATGAGTCAGCGCTCCTATCCTTAAGTAGCTTTGGCCTAGTGGCAAGTTCTTACCCTAGGCCTGAATTTCAAGTTAGAGAATGGGTGAGAGGGAGCCAAAGCAATCATCTAGTCAGGGCAATAAGCGTATCCTGAGAGTAAGCATCTCTGCACTTCCTTCCAAAGGTTAGAATGTAAGAGTTTAGTCTCCGTCTCAAACAACAGAAACAATATACCTGGGTCACATTCCACTCATTCCCAGACTGAGCTTGTGCTCCAACTAAGCCATTCCATATTAGGAAGCAATAACCAGGAAGGTTCCTCCTGCTACTTTCTCAATGCTGCCAATCAGGTTCTCAAAGGCTGCAGGCAATGGGAGGCCCTGTAGGACTGCTCCAGTGCCCCACCTTCAAACCAGGTGGGGGAGGGTGCCTGCAAAGGTAGAGATGATCTATAGACAGCCACCTTCCTCCTTCATTATTCATGGTACCGCTCTGCTTTAACAGAAAGCACACATGTGGCACACACACAAATCACAGTCTTTGGAGAAGGGACACGAGATACCACAAGATGTGTAGCTATTTACATCAGACATCCCACCACGTAGGTGATGCCTCTTACACATGGAACCAGTATGTGACTAAGTGGCCTGTCTACACCCCCTGTAAAACACTCCTACTCTTCCACAACTAGTGTAGCTAGAGACTGCAGCTGTAAGATCAGCGCAAAGAGTTTTCTTCAAACCAAACTTCCTTCTCTGCCTGCCATCTACCAGTATG